>JANEYF010004429.1:0-54486 GCA_029963845.1 Rhamnusium bicolor
TATTTTTTGTTATTGTGTCTCTATTGACCCTTCCGATTGGGGTCAATGGTCAATTGGTTTATCACGATAGATTCTATTTAACCAAAGTAACGGGCAATATATAAAAAAACGAAATTATAAAAACATTTTCTCTAACAGTTTAATTTATTAAGGCACATTTCTCAAATGCTTTTACATCATTAAAAGATCTATAATATCCAACGGGTATGTCCCATTAAAATTTATTGCGGAAGGTTATAATTCATCATTCATCATTGTATAGTTTACATCTAGATCCACGCAGTGCCGAAAAGATTGTGATGTTTTCAGAGCTGTCAATACTTAAAGTAATATACTTGAAATTATACTTCAAATATTTATTAGTACTTGAAGTACTTTACTTTAAGTACTTATCTGGAGTACATATTTGTAGGTTTACTTTGTATTTCAATTATTCACATTAAAAAACTTAAGTTTTTACTTCTTCTGATTTTATCAAGTAAGTTACTTTAAGTAATCCCCACCCTCCTCGAAGTACCAAAATGCCTTCAATTTATAGTAAAGGTATGTACTTTAAAGCACCCTGTATATTTTTAATAAATTGGAGTTTATTCCATTACCACCCGTCTATTTTATTAAACGTGAAGAAGAGGCTTGATATATTAAGTCGTCGGTGAATTCATTGTGTCATTTTTTTACTCAGTGGAATAATTTTCCATATACAGTTTATTGCAAACTTATTTGCAACATAAAATATTTATAGTGGCCAGCACATAACTTTCTGGTCAGCTTCTCTATCCTGTCAAGAAATACATAACCAAAGAGTTATTGAACGGGGGGAATAGTTTTAGCTGATTTTTTATATAAAATCGAGAAATAGTGGCTGCAAAAAAGAATATCTAAAGTGCCATCCACTGGGCCCAGTTTAGTGAAAAGGGTTCCTCCACATCAAAGGCACAGTTTTTGTCTTTTAAGGCTAGATCTGATGGATATCTTAGACGTGTTCTGGCTTATCCTGAGACAGCCCCTGCAATTGACTGGGCGTTCTACAAAGCAAAAGTCCCTGTAGCTGGTATGGTTGACGAATTTCAGAAACAGTATGGTGCTTTGAGTATCCCATAATCCACCAGATACTGTCAGTTCACAAATTGATTCACAAGAGAAGGAAATCAAGAGTGATATTGAGAAATTCAAAAATGATTCTAATGCTCGTATTGTAGGTACAAGAAAGCAGTTTGGCTCATTTAGCTAGTTTAATTCCGTATAATCAGATGACAATGGAAGATTACCATGATGCATTCCCTGGCACTGCCCTAGACCCCATCAACAGACCAACCTTCTGGCCTCACACCCCGAGGAGCAGATCGATTATGTCAACAAAGATGCTCCACCACCATCTGGTCACTAGATATTTTAACGTTTTAAATATGTTGTAAATCAATAAAAGCCCATAGTAATTTGCAAAGTAGTTTTGTCTATTTAGCCAATTATATCATGTTATTATTTTTTAATAAATTTAGTTTACAGAAAAAAAGTATATATCACCCTGATGTAAAAAATCATTCTATTTAATTCTTCACTTACCTCAATTAAATTTTAACAGCGTACTTTGAAATGTTTCATTAAAATTTTTAAATAATTAACTATCAGCGGCATTCAATACTGTCAATACTAATTCATGTCATATATTTTAATAATTTCTTCTTATTGACATTGACATTTTTGTAACTAAGTTAGACATTTCAAAATGTCAAACTATTAAAATTATCCTTACCCCATTTTATGAGCTCAAATGTATGAAAAATTTCAGTTTACATCAGCTTTATTTAAGTATTTGGAAAATATATTTTATTGGCTTGATATAGTAGACATGATTTATAATCCTTCATCAAGAACATATTTTTTTGTAAAGGAAAATACAAAAAAAGTCTGGGTCCCGTGGACCTCCTTTCAGCTGACCAGTTTTGCTCATTATCGAATTTATCATTGTCTTTGGCCTTTAAAACATGTGTACCAAATTTGAGAGCATTATCTCAAAAACTGTGGCTGCTACTGCGGTACTACAGACATGCAGACAGTTTTTTTCATTAAAGTTGTTTTTTCATTGTATTTCGTCGAGATTCGTCCAGAAATGCAATAAAAATTTTTAAATTTTTTTCCCGAAATTGTACCTTTTTCTTTTTTCATTCGTTATGTCTCTTCTGGTGGTACCATATTCACCAAATTTAACGTCACCTCAAAATGTTTGTTATGTCCTGAAGCCATCCCTGATATTTATAAATGCTGTCAGCTGTAATCGGGAATTTTTCATGTTACTTTAGAGGCAGTTGGCAATAGTTTTTTCTGGGGCAGACAATTAAGGAGTTTAACCTAGCTAATGTCTAGAGCTCTCGAGGTGGCTGGAGTACAGCCACGGTCTTGCGATGGCGTCACACGTGCCGATTTAGAAGTGATTTACGCTGCAGTCTTATTTGAAAGGTTGATGCGTGAGGTTGTACCTATAAATTATACATAATGTCAAACGCGCCAAAGGTAAAAAACGACCGTACGCGGACAAAGTGAATAAATTTATCTGTGAATTTCCGGATTTATTCTATGACGGATGCAAATAAATTGTAAGTTTGTAAAGACTTAATGTGCTGGCACAAAACAGATTGTCGTCGTCATATCAACACCGTGCAACATCAAAATAAAACAAAATGGCATGCCTTTGACAACTCAGTTTATGTTTGATTTATTGTTAATGTTAATAGCCTGTAATATTCCGCTACACATACTGGATAAACAACCATTTCGGAAGTTTTGGAATAAATACAATCCCCAGGTGAACTTACCAAGTCGTACATCGGTACGTAGATATATTCCAGCTGTTCGTGAAGACATTGTAAATAGGATTAAATGTGGATTAAAAAATACACGGCTCTGGTTATGTATTGACGAGACGACAGATTGTAAAAAAAATTCTATTTTAAATATTATAGTACGTGTACTGGGCCCTCTTAAACTAACATTTCCACTTTTACTAGCTAGTAAGAGACTAACTGCGTGTACTGGCGAAATAATTACGCGTGGGTGTTGGAGACATTCGAAAAATTTGAACTTTCAACAAGTCAAGTATTGATGTTTGTGACTGATGGTGCTGCGACAATGCGCATGGTAGGCCGTTTTTTCAAAGAGACAATTGTAGGTTTTTTACATGTTACGTGTAAAGTGCATGCGTTGCATCTTGTGGCAGAAACGATTCGAAAATGTTTTCCAGAGGTAGATGCATTAATAGCAAATACAAAAAAGTTTTTCTCAAATCTCCTAAACGGCTTCGAGCATTTCACAGACAGTGTCCTGGTATCCCTGAACCACCAGAGCCGATTCTTACACGTTGGAGAACGTGGTTGAAAGCGGCTTTTTATTATGCTGAATATTTTCAACAAATAAAAGCTGTGATACTACAGTTCAACCCTAACGAGGCTGCAGCTATTAGGGAAAGCCAGACAAGCCTTTAAGACGTTTCCCTTGAAACAGATTTAAAAACTATTAATAACAATTATAGAGGACTACACGACGCAATAGAAAAATTGCAAAATAGTTTGTTGTCGTTAGTGGAATCGCTGCAAATAGTGGACGGCGTAAATACACAGCTACAGGCTATAAATGACGCAAAAAATAATCGCGTTAGTGAAAAAATTCGAGAGTGTATTACAGAAAGATCCTGATTTTAGCAAATTAAGACAAATTTGTGATGGTGCATCTACAACTTCGCTAAGTGAGTTCACAGATTGTTTTACTTATGCCTGTATTACATCCGTAGATGTCGAATGGTCATTTTCAAAATGCAAAACATATTTTTTCACCAAAGCGAACGTCGCTGACGGAGACAGCTGTAGAAACATACCTGATGCTATTATACTATAGATCTTCCCCACTTTGTGATGACGACAACCAAACTACTTCATAAATCTGCTTAAAAGGGTGAGTTTTATACAAATTTTTATAAAATGTAACATTATTGTTAAAATTTATTTCCATTTACTGTACTTATTCAAGTATTATATGATGTAAACATATGAGTCATATGACGGCTCTGTCGGCCAGGTGACCTCGGACAGCTCTACTAATGTCGTTAGAAATACGTTTATGGGTTCAAAACGTATATAGCAATCAAAATCTCGAAGTCGAAAAAAATCACGATTACTATACCTTACTTCCTTATATTAGGTATAAGCAAGTAAAAACGTCGGCTTTTTTGATTTCTTTACCACCGTCAAAGAAGCCGACCTTTTTTATGTTGCAAATAAGTTTGAAATAAATTATACAAATATCTTGTCTGAACTTATTTAAAGACGAGAATAATAATAACAATGCTCTAGGAAAACTTAATCGAAAGCGATATCGAAACTGCCAGAGTCTTACGCACTAAGTGGTTTATGGATTAATGCTGGAGAAAATACGTTTAATGTTTCAGTCTGTTCATAATGCCCTTGTATGTTTTGTGTCTATTCCATAATTCTAGCGTCTTCACTTTCAAGTCAAGCATTTGCGGTGTTGCCACTTAAACTTACTCGAATGTTTTACTGAAATTTCTGGAAGAACTGAACTTTGAAACAGTCATTATTCTTTTGTTGTGTTACCCTGTTATAACGACCACATAAAATATTTTCCACTGTATATTGTTAATTAATCTTTGATACTTTTTTCCAAGGCAATTCAACATGTTTACTTCAATCTTCAGAAAAATAATATTAATAAGACAAAGTAAGTGACCACACAGTTCGATGTTTATCTTCACTTTTATTTTTCTTATACGAGTATAGTTATAATAAAAATATCTTGTGTCTAATACCGACAAATATCTTATCTCTCAGAAAATGAATTTTGGTCTAATATATAATACATCATCCATCAGATTCATGTAACTGTAAAGGTGAAAAAATACGTATTTCGCTTTACAAACTTTTGATGAACTTCAACAGAAAAGTTACTTTAACGACTTTTTTAACCAAACCTATTATTTACTTCACTTACAAAGAACCTGAGTCATAGAAGAATAATTTCTTCTCATATTTCATGAGAAATATTCTGAAAATTAGAGAAATATCAGAATTCTGAATTATAAAATTATTCCTAGTACTAAAAGCTTAACCACAAACTTGCTTTTCCTGTATTTCGATACATAAATACAATATTTCAAATTAATTTTAAATTATGTTCAGTCATAACATGGTTACATTATTTTAAGACGACGACAAAAAAATTATACATTTGACACGAAGGATCCGATCATAATTTTTTCAGATTTTCGTTGTTATTATATGGTTTTTTGTTAATTAATAATCGTTATTAACAAATTCCCAGGTTTTTTGTTTTTTGACAAAAATCCGCAAAAAATACATTTTTTTAAAGTTATAAAAAATTAAACAGACTCCTGTACAAAATTTTCCTGAATCTGATCGCAGCGCCAACTATCGTACACACAATTAAATAAACATTTTCCAGTGGACTATTCTCGAATCCACTGAACACACACAAAAATTTTAAATCGTCAGCTTAGAGGGTCAGTCACATACACACGGACTAAGAATTATATATATAAAGATTATATTTTTTTTAAATCCTGATGATCAAGATCGGATTAATGGTGACAAAGTTGGTGATCGTCCAGTCCATCTAGGACAATCTTGTATTAATTAAAGTATGGTGCTGATGACGTTGAAAATTCAGCACCAGATTCTGATGGGGAAGAAAAAGTGCACTAAACTTGGACGACACTCTATGTTCACAAGATGAATTACCAGCGAGTAAACAACTTTGTAAGGCACATCATATGTATTTCAAAAATATCGCTTTCATTTATAACCAATACCAACGATATATCCAAAATCATAAACTATGTCTCTAAACGGATTTTTGTTTCCAACCAATCGAACAATTCTCAGAGCAGCAGCCACTGAAAAATTGAACAAACGAAAATCTACAGTCGAGTCAAACAAAATTATATCAAATGATCAATACTCTATCTTATGTGGCAAAATAAAAGAGTAGTGTTTGATTTATTAAAAAATATGAAAGAAAAAATAATAATTGAAAGAAATTATTTCTACAGTTCTATTACGCGTAGTAATTAAATGAAAAATTTAAAATAGAAAAATGTCTATAAATAATTATAAAAGAAAAAACCAGTGCAAAAACAAAAAAAAATAGAAAAAAGTCATGATTAATAAAAATAAACGACCAAATAATCTTAAAACATTTGAATGTTTTTAATAAATTTTAAGTAAATAAAAAAAATGTACCGACAACTTGATTGATTTGATTTGAAATTTTTGAACTCCTTTGACGTTTGCTCATTGTTTTCCAAGTGTTCCGATATCACAGACCCTGGACTACTTATACTCTAAATGTAATAAAAGAATATATTCAAACTCACTAAACTTTGCATGAAACAAGATAATTGCTTTTAATTCAGTGATAGTTTCCTCGAACAACGTGAAGAGACATTAATGGAACCTGTATCAACATCCATTGCCAGTCTCTTCATGAACAGATTCGAAACAGAAACAAAAGAAGAATTCGAATATTTCCCCAGGGTTTTGCTTAGGGTATGTGGATGATAGTTTTTCAGTGTTTTGATACAAAAGTCGCAGATATTGACAACTTTGTTAAATTCACATATGAAATTAAAAACTAGACAACTACCATTATTAATACATCTTTATTATTAATAAGAAATGGCGAAAATAAGTTCGAATTTGACACATACAGAGAAGACAGCAGTACTTTAAAACAGTGTTCTTCAACCGGTTGTCCACGGACCGATGAAGGTCCGCAGAAATTATCTGCCGGTCCGCGAAAAAGGAATATACATCTCTCATTTACAAAGTAATCAAATTGTTGATCGTTTTTTCGATTTCCTACATATGTGAAAAGACATTTTCAGACCTGTCAGTAATAAAAACCAAACAGAGAAATGGAATGGATGGCAATGTCTCTCAAAAACAACTCTGCAACCAAATATATCAAATTTTACAACAAAGAAGCAGCAGCAAATTTCGCACCACCTAAATATTATAATTTTAACATTAGGTTTAATAAATAAAATAATATCTATATTAGTTTTTTTTCTGTCTTAGGCGTCAGTCAGTCCGTGAAATTTTTCTCCCATTTCCACCGGTCCGCAGGTCTAAAAAGGTTGAAGAACGCTGCTTTAAAATATATCCTTAAGGACTCACCATTGTGCTCAACACAAAATGGCGATTTTTAATTTTCTTGTTCATTACCTATTAGGCTTCCCCCTCAATTAGGAGGTGTGAAAATGAAAGGATATGTCTGCGAGTAATTGATAATGGAGATTCTGTAAGTTTAATTGATAAAATAATGAGAAAAAGTAAATTTACAGCCAATTCGAAATTTCTCGATCCTTCAAAATGAAAGAGAAAATCCGAAATTTTTACCAAATCCATATGATCCTCAAAAACCAAAAAACCAACCCCAAAACCCAACCAAACCCCCACCCCCCCCCCCCCAAAACAAAAAACCCCCCCAAAAAAAAAAAAAAAAAAAAGAACCCCAAAAACCCAACAACCCCCCCCCCCCCCCCCCCCCCCAAAACAACCCCCCCCCAAAAACCCCCCCCCCCAAAAAACCCCCACCCACCCCAAAAAAAAAACACCCCCCCCCCCCCCAAAAAAAACCAAAAAAAACCCAAAAAAAAACGGAAAAAAACCCCCCCCCAAACAACCCCCCCCCCCGAAAAAACCAAAAAAAACCCCCCAAAACCCAAAAAAACCCCCCCCAATTTCCCCCCAAAAAAAAAAAC
The DNA here is from genome assembly GCA_029963845.1 of Rhamnusium bicolor. Taxonomy (NCBI): domain Eukaryota; kingdom Metazoa; phylum Arthropoda; class Insecta; order Coleoptera; family Cerambycidae; genus Rhamnusium; species Rhamnusium bicolor. The sequence continues at coordinate 7,790 of JANEYF010004429.1, forward strand.
CCCAAAACCAACCGGCCCCACCCCTAAAAAAAACCCCCCCCCCCAAATATTTCCTTTTGTGTTGTCCTGAAGGTTCGGATATGTATGACGCTGGATATTTTTGTAGATAATTTTCTTCTCCACAATTTTGTCCCTCTACCCGACCTTTCTCGTGAAAGGTTAAGTCGCACATTTTTTATTTTGTTAATTTTTTCTAATCCCAGGCGAATGTGAATCTTTTGTTTATTTTTCCACATTTCCCATAACATAAACCATAAGTCATGAATTCTCTAATTTTTTCAAAGTTTTGACCTAAGATTTCTAGCTTATTACTCTAATACCTGTAAAAAAATGGGTTACATAATTTCAGATATTAATGAACTATATTATTTACTTAACTTTTTTGTCTTGTTTATCTAAATTTACTGTTTCACTAAAATCCTTTAAAAGATAAAAAAGGAGATGCCAGTCTCTCTGCCTGAAGAGATTGTATGTATACTTAGATTTATTAAAATATATCTACGCACTCTAAAATGCAAAGTAACTGATGCTGTAACCTGGAAAGACAACATAGAGGCTGTGAAGAATAATAAATTTATCACACAATGCCTCGAAGGACGAAAAATTCTTCTAACGGAAGTTCCCACTAGAATATGCAAGCACTTTACTTTGACGGACATATGCAACTATATTTCAAAAATACTGATAACGTCCAAGACATTCACAATTTAGTATGATATATTATTTAAAAATCATTAGTTTTATATCTATATTCACTTGAAATTTAAATGTCATATAAACCTTATTTATAGGTTTGAGGTAAGGAAATAACTAGGTATAGTACAGAGTATAGATAAATTAGAGCTATTCACAATTTGACGAAAAGAAAGGATATGCCACTATCATTATGATTATTTTGTGGCAACACGGGTCCTTTTATTGTATTAATGGCAATGCATAAAAAAATACATTAGTGATGAATATGGAATTCGTCATCAATGCTGTAGTTAGTTAATTAACTGCGGGAAGCTGTGACTAAACGAAGAATGAAATTATGAATAGCTTACGTTTCACTACTTTACTGTAAAGTAGAGTCTTATATAATTTTTCATGACTTAATGTAAATGTATCCTTAAAGCTGAAGAGAATAATAAATATTGTGAAATTTAATGAAATTACTCGTCTTATCCTCATGTTTCCTAAATTACTATTAAATTTTTAAGTTTCTTTCTAAAACCATGGAATTAGACATTTTTTTAAAAGATCTGAAATTAATTTGTAAAGAAATGCATTTACGCAGAATTTCATATCTTCATTTTAAAAATGTTTTGAAGGAAATAAATGCAGAAAAGTGGCGTAAACGTAAAGAGCATATGATGAATGTAGAAGAGAAAATATGTATGTTGACAATACTATTGATAAAACAATAGAATCAGCAGTAATTTCAACAGAAGCGGATGACAGTTCTAGAGACCTTTCAGAAAACGAATTGTTCGAAACTAGCCCAATCATCCTTGCATTTGAGGCCATTATTGAACGAATAGAAATGAAAATGTTTACACGTATATATTTAAGGATCTCCTGTCACTGTGCCATGATCCTTGAGTAATGTTCAATAGATTTCGATTTCTTTCTTTTCCTCTAATTCATTTATATGTGCTCCGAAACCGATTTTGACATCTCATAGCCGTTTCCATAAATGCAAGTTAGCCAACATACTTTTTGATGAGGATATAGTCGCTACTGTATCACAGAGCGCCTTAATAATAGATAGAAACAACAGAGAGCGACTAATTAAGATGCTTCTCAAAAAATTGGAAGAAACAGATGCACCACGAAGAGCAGAGATGTTGATTGTGAAAACAGCAGTAGATGGCAACTAATTCTTTGGAAGCGTGGCCATCGTTGGGAAGATGTCAACTTGGTTTGCTTATTGATTGCCTTAACTCCGGAGGAAGCATCATTTTTTCATTAAGCCAAGTAAAGGCAATATAATGCGAAACGATTTTTCTTCATTTGAAAAAAATACCAGAAAGACCCACGAAGGTTGTGACATAGGATACTTCCAAATAGGTAAATTGAAGACTTTCACAACAGTAAAAAAATCAGGAGTTAGAAGGCGCTATACAAAATTGTAATAATCCTAATAATACACCCGAGAATATCTCACTTGTTGGAGAAAAACGCATTATATGGCGCACTGTCTAGTGAACCGTTTTTAAATATAGTCAGGTATACCACGTTTGCCAAATCTACCACTAAAAAACAAGATGGATTTGGCTTCTTTGCCTCCGCCACAATTACGGCAGGACTCTTTCCACATGTACTATCAGGTACTGAATAAGACTTACAGGAAACAACTACTCAGCGGACAAAAGCTCCGACCTGCTTTGAATTAAACCTGCAAGTATAGTTTGGTAGCTAAAATTATTTGCCAATTCCTTACACGGTTTGCTATTATTATTTATCTTTTCCATTACTTATGGCATACTGACGAGAGCATAACAAGTTCGAAACCGGATTATGTCTAGTAAGGAATTGGCAAGTGATTTTAGCTACCAAACTAGACTTGCAGGTTTAATTCAATGCAGGTTGGGGTTTTTGTCCGCTGAGTAGTTGTTTCCTGTAAGTCTTATTCAGTATATGGTTAGCCCACCAGGGTTAGAGGTCACAGCTCTTGATACCTGCTTTGCAGGTCGCTGTCAGTCACTAAAACATCAATGATGTCTGACGGATAGTAGCACTGACCGCCAGAGGGATACACTTATCACTCACTATGTACTATCAGGTACAAAAGTGGCTTGAAATCGATGAGAAATCTGAAGATTGGGGCTGGAAAACCACTTCTCACGGTCTGAAACCCATCACAGCAACCTCTGCTCCACAAAGTCTATTAACCCAAATTTCGTACAATTGCACAACATCATATGGGTGAAGAAAAGTCGAGCGGAAATGGTATTGGAAATGTCCTGTTTAAATTTCCTCAAGCTTTCCCAAGAAAAGGAAATGGACGATGATGACGGTGAAACCAGTAATGAAAATAAACACACCGCTGAGGACATTGACGTAGACAAAGCTACCACGACAGAGTTGCATACTTGTCAAGAAGATGAATTAGTGCAGCAAACTCACTTATGTAAATAATTTGACTTAACGAAAAAATAAATTATTTGACATATTTTTTGTGCCAGAGCATTGGTATAAGATATACCACTAGAAACTTCAACGAACGAGCGTATGTTCAGAAAGAAAGATTTTACTTTTTGTTACATGCATACTGAACTTTTTCCGGGAAATTCGCGAAAAACTGCAAAAAAAATGCATGTTTTTTAAGATGGCGGTGTTTCATATGAGGCTGAAAATTAAGTTTTATTATCAGTTCTATCAGTTTTTCTCATTTAATTTTTATTTAATGTTTTATATCCATACTTATTTGTGTCTATGGCTTTCATCTTATTATTTTATTTGACTTTCTCAATCGCACGCCTATTTTAACAGATGCTAAACCATTCGCAAACGTATTGTTATTTATGCAAACCTAACCTTCTTACAAAAAATATTTCTACATTTGTTGCTTCCATTTTCTTGACTTTTACAATGAGTTTTCCCAAACGGCCCTCATACATATATCTCGCTTTCAAAACAAATAGTGTTTCTCTTATTTATAGCAATATATATAAATTGACTTCTATCTGAAATAACTAAATACATTCGAATTTAACTTATTGGTACATTTTCTTAACATCACCAACCGAGATACCGTAATCTATTCCAAAATCCAATAAAGCTTAATCAGATCGGATCTGCACTATATCTCAATTGTTTCTTTCAAGTCGCAAACTTAGTTGTTTCTCCGTTCCTCAAGTCAGACAATGGATTTTTACAAAACAATAATTATGTTTAAAAATTACAACAACTCTGTAACAGATAATAAAATAATGTTCGAAAAACACTATTACTAGAGATAATAAAATTATCTATAAAAGCAGGAAGAAAAATTTATCGACCTTTTATTTTTATATTCTTAGATTTTTCTTATAACAAAGGGAAGATATGTCATTTTAAATTAATTCACTCTTGATAAATCGGTCCAATCTATTATAAAATTGTAAGATATGTTTTCAGTAATAATATTAATATGCTTAACGTGTGGGTGATTTGCTAAATATTATATTTTTTAAGCCTTGAAACAAACTTTTACAAGTTGTTTAGAATGTAGAAAAAGCTTTTTATTAATAAGATAAAAACCGTCGCGTCGTTACATTATTATCTTATGCATTTCTCTAAAGTTCTTAAATTTTTGATGTATGATTTATACTTCATTTCATACTAAAGCCATGGTTGTTTAAGATCAGCATGGATTTATACAGGGACGGCCTACGATATCGAGCCTTGCGTGCAAGACTCAATTTATCGCTGAAGAACTAAATCGAAAAAGTCACGTTATTTACGATGACTTACAAAATCATTTGACAGATTGGACCACGGTATATTAATAACAAAATTGGAATATATTGACCTCAGAATTCTTATCTGTCTCGTCGATCGATCTCAAATTGTACAATATGGAGACTACCAATCAATTGAATTTACTGAAACGTCAGAGGTATCGCAGAGTTCCACACTTAGGCCATTGTTTTTCTGTATTATTCCTTAATTATACGTTTGCCACCTCCCCCTTTTTTTTCCCTTTCCCCTTAAATTAAAATTAAGTTTTCGCATAAATTCTAATTTTGATTGCTCGAGATTCCAGCACAACCTGACGTTCTTAACAACTAGTGCATTAAGAATCATATCACTCTAAATACTACCAAATGTAAGGTAAGTCATTTTCACGGAAAACAAATTTCGTATTTGACTACAGTTTGAACAACTGTAACCTAAAGAAACATGGCTTTGTTAAGAATCTCAGCGATACGTTTGATTCCAAATTAAGTTTTTTAACCCCATTAACACCAGTCATATTTTAGTGAGCGTGTAGGATATTCACATACCTAAAATTGTCGAGATTCTAAGAGCTTTATCTCAGAACAGAATATCCGTGTATGGATATAGGGGTTATACCAGATGAATCATAGCTCAAGCACAGTCATACGATACAGTAAAATGTATAACAGCGCTTTATTAGGGATTATCCATAGGTGGATATCACGGTACGCCTGCAAATATCCATACGTGGATACTTTGGTGTTGAAGTAAAGAATGTGTGTATCTGCAGCATTAGAAAGTTTAGGTTTTGATTTGTGTAACAGCAAAGATTTCAAGAGGTTGTCTACTCTACAAATGTTTTTATTAGTTTTGTTAGTTTCAAACTAGAAGATGATTCAATTATTTGGAGTCCTAGTTATAATATTTACATAACAGCATTAGAAAAGGTACAAAGAAGATTTTCAAATTTGCAATTTTCATTTTGGGGTGTCCATATCCATATCGTCAATAATTTTTTTGTACATAATTATTATAATAATAATGAATAATTGATATTAGCTGTTCCCCGAGTTCCACATTTGTTAAATATAGAACTCCTATATTAAGTGTACTTTGTGTAAATATCTTAACATCTCCTTTGAATCAAATATGCTTAAATTATAGAACATTGAGTACAGTCTGGATATATTTAATTGTATAATTGTTGATATAAAAAATTATTACTTAATGCATGTTTAATTAATGTCGTTTATATTTTATGTATTATGTCTGTTATTTTTATTTTTTTTAGTTTGTATTATCCGCTTTGTTTGCTGTTATTCCAGTTTTATATATTTTTATATGCTATAATTTACTACTTTGGATTTTTGTGTATATATTTTGTTTATTTAACCTGTAACTGGGTTTTACCACTTTTGGATAAATTATTGCAAACAAATAAAAAATCGAGTTAAATTTATTACATGTCAAGTCGTCAAATACTGATATTGTGTGAAATATTTCTACGTAAACCCATAATTTCGAAATGGAAAAAAATGACAAAATGACAGAGTTGTTTATACATATTATATATATCTGAAAAGTAATTGTTAGTTGGCAAGCTACCTAGGTCCTAACATTAACACAACACAGATAAATATAGGAAAAATATATAGTACAAATTTAACTTACTTATTATATAGAACGATGTCAGGTCTCCAAATGTGATCCGATGGAACATGGAGCATGTGAACGCCACCATATTCCTTTGGTTCCCATCTTAGCTTGTAATCATACCAACTCTGAAAAAAATATTTACCAGTGAATCATTTTCGAAATAATCATAAAAGTCAAAAACTAATAATTTGTGAGTTGTATTATTAAAAATGGTTTAATTTAGTCATGAAGAGAAATATATGATTTGTTACTTTGACGTAAATGGTTACTTTTACCATCGTAAGAGAACAAGAAGTTAAACAATATTAATTGTTTACAGCTACAACAATTTTACTGCAAATATTTATAGTCCTTTTATATGTATTCTGTAACAATGAATTACAAACTTTCATGAAGGCAACTACAATTTTCATCAAACAGCGTTGTAGTAAAATAGTTTTCTTTCCGTGTAAATAACGAATTGTCTACGATATGGTTCTACATCTTTACACATCGAATATATTTATTACTACATTTATTTCTTTTACTAATTAAATTTCCTTCGATTGGACGTTGTAGCAAATTGTAAATAAATTGCTTTATTAATTTTTTTTCTGGAAAAAGTGGTATAATTTTCACTAGATTTTTTTAAAACAATTTCGATAGACAGATCTGACGCAAATTCCATATAAATATTCGAAGAGTATCTATACATTTATGATTTTAGAATTCCGTTATTATGCTTATTGAATATAACATGTATAGCCTTCGGCGCAAGTCTAATTTGCACTCAACGATTTTCAGCACGTTGAGTTGCTTCCGGTTTGAATTGAATCACATTGGTAGTCAGGTATATCCCCTATTGTCTAAAACTGTAACTTATTTACTGATTTTATTGTTTATCTGAAAATGACATTATGGTTTGCCCATACAGAATTTCTCTCGATTTTAAGATTGAAGTGTTCCACAAATATTTTCTTCGTATAGAGGAGACATTTATAAATATAATTTAAGCTGTATTAGCAGAGGTGATTTTGAAAATATATTGATATATTTTCTTGTGAAGAAAATATTCATGAGGTGGGTTGGAACCTTTAATGTGAAGATAACATTGACGTAGTTTTTTCCCGAAACACCAAAACACCATATATTGCACTTGACGCGGGTTTCGCCAACCAAGTTGGCATTGTCTGGAGATTGTTAAAACTAGTTTTAATTAAATTATTTAAATTAGTTTTAATTAAATTAATTAAAACTAGTTTTAACCATCACCAGATGATTCCAACTTGGTTGTCAAAACGCTCGTCGAGTGCGGTATATGGTGTTTTGGTGTTTCATTGAAAACTACGTCAGTGTTAAGAAAATATTGTCTTTAATAATTGTTTATTTGTGGCAATGATTTCTCCCACTTTGTTCTAGTATTATGCTACTCTACAAATTACTCAAAAATATTGTTAGATAATCATCTTCTCCAAAAGGATTAGTCAGAGGTTGATTTTTAAAAAAACATTTTTGCCTTGCAATTATTATATGTAGAAAAAAAGTTTTAGGTTAGGAAAGTTGACGTCCCATCTGTAAGGATTGTTAACCAGTTTCTCCAAAAATCTGCACGATAATTAGATACACATTTATCACTGTTTATTAAAATAATAGTGGATTCTTTCAGTTTCCTATTTGCGTTATATTCTTTTCTTTTTTTTGAATAATTTAAAAATATGGTTGTAATTTCCTAGCATAATTCTTGTGTTCAGCTGTCGCGCATTAAAAAAGCCTAGATGATTCACCGGTATAATATTAATCACATTCACATGAGATATTATAAATGCAAAACCCAACCTCAGACTCACCCTTTTAGCACAGAGGTCTATTGAACAATTGAATAGTTTGTAGGATATTAACTTACTACCACAACAGTGATAGAAAAATATCTGATGTGGCCAGCATATAACTTTCTTATACCAGTATATCATTCTGATCTTAAAAAATAATTCTATTTAATTCCTCTAAGATTATTGGTGTGTAAATAACAGGTCCTTTTTCTCACAAACTGGACATGTTATTTACACACCAAGAACCTTAGAATTATGGACTCACACGGATACCACATCCCTAATTCAATTCTTCACTTACCTCAATTAAATTTTAATAGCGTACCTTGAAATGTTTCATTAAAATTTTCAATTAATTAATTATCAGCGTCGTTTGATATTGTCAATAATAATTCAGATCATATATTTTAATAATTTCCTCTTATTGACATTGACATTTGTGTAATTAAATTAGACATTTCAAATGTCAAACTGCTAAAATTATCCTAACCCCATTTTATAAGGTCAAATGTGTAAAAAATTTCAGTTTACATCAGCTTTATTTAAGTACTTGGAAGATATATTTTATTGGCTTGATATAGAATACATGATTTATAATCTTTCATCAAGAATATTTTTTTTTTGTAAAGACAAATACAAAAAAGTTTATGTCTCGTGGACCTACTTTCAGCTGGCCAATTTTGCTCGTCACCGAATTTATCATTGTCTTTGACCTTTAGAACACGTGTAGCAAATTGGAAAGCATTGTCTCAAAAACTGTGGCTGCTACCGCGATACTACAGACATGCAGACAGATTTTTTCCATAAAGTTATGTTCTTTCATTATAATTCGTCGAGATTCGTCCAGAAATGCAATACATCTTTTTGTTACTCCTTTTTTTTCCTGAAATTGTACCTTTTTTCTTCTTTCATTCATTACGTCTCTTCTGGTGGTACCACATTCACCAAATTTAATGCGTCCCCTAAAATGTCGTTGAGAATCTTAATTGTCAAATTTGGAAAGTCTCCCATTAGTATTTTTTGAATTATAGTGGTTGCACACATACACACACATACATACACATACGAACCGACAGACATTATTCGGAAAATAGTAAGACTGGATTCAGAAGGATTCAAAACTTCTTTATCAAAAATAATCTCGCGGTCGAAAAAAATCACGATTACTCTACTTCCTTATATTAGGTATAAGAAAGTAAAAATATGACAATTTTTTTAACACAAGCACCAAAACAATAGACTACATTTATCACGATTTTCACCAATCAAGTTGGCATCATCTAGAGAAAATTGAAACTAAACTTAAACTAAGAAGTTAACCCGTTTATAACTACCAATCTATGGCCTCGGTTCCATGAACTGTGACCTGGTAATTAACACATAGATTATTTGGAATACGTCCTTTGTCGCTACTCATACTGTGTATACATAATCTTTATTTTTAAACCATCAAAGAAGTTTTTCTTTATCTACTAATAACGAACACCGATCTGAAAAGGTAGACAACCTGATTAGTACTGGTCCTTATAAAAATTGTCTAAAAACTCATGACCATTACTTAAGCTAGAAACGTATTTAAATCACGTAACAAATAAACTGTTAGATGCGATCCAATCCAATCCAAAACAATTTTATTTAAGTTAGAACAAAGGAACAAATCATGTCGCCTTCGCAGACACCCGGTCAGTTGCCGACCCAGCATCCCCGCGTAAGGAGGCAATGGGGCAATTGTTGGGTAGGGTAAAGTGGGGCCGGTCCGGGCTTAAAACTAATTTAACAATCAATACAACTCCTAAATCTAAAACAGTTTAATTATATAATAACATTAAGATAGCCAGCGACGTATGCAAAAGCATACTGATGTAAAAACTTTAAAACAATGCTAAAAAAATTATAAAATAGGTAAAATTGGTGTATATAAATTTTGAATTTTGATTGATACTATGCTTTAATCATCTGGAGATGATTAACTTTAATCATCTGGAGATGATTAACTTTAATCATCTCCAGATGATGCCAACTTGGTTGGCGAAACGCACATCGAGTGCAGTATATCATGTTTTGGTGTTTCGTGGAAAACTACGTCAGTGTTTCCATAAGCAAATGCAAAACAGAGGCAAAATAAGGAATCGAGTATTATCATATGATTTGGATGATGTTTTTGTACTGTTTTAGAATTGTATAGACACCTTAGTATTAAAATTAAATCGGTAATTGTTCGACTTTAGTAATATTTAATTAGAATTTGAAACATGATGGAGAAAATGTCAGCAGTCCTAGATAATTTTCCAATTCACCTAAGCTTCTTACTCAATAATAAAAAAACATAAATATGAAAATTGCCTTAAGAAAATATTTATAAGTAACAATTATCTGAAGGCTTAACTAAGAAATATAAATTTAAGGAGATGCTCTGTGTTACCCGATCTTTCGAACCAAAAGAGAAAATAAAAATTTATATCAATTATATGCAAATCCCAGTTTACCCTTGATCTTAGCAGGATTTTCAAAGGCTTTCTTTTGGACAATAATTTACAACTTTTATTCAATCTAAAGGACAAAATTTGCATGAAGGAAATATAAAGGATTTGCAAAATTAACTGTAGGAAATGCAATCAAAAATATGTTAAACAAGACAATCAACTGATGCTAGATTTTAAGAGAATGGGACCCATATAAAAGCATAGCTAAATCTGGCGCTGCACTATGGGCCGATGGTGGAGGCGCCGCACCGTCTCAAAAATCTGTAACTTTTTTATTTGTTACTATAGACACATGAAATTCGGTATACAGATATAAAGAATGGTCTGACGTTCAGTAGTGATGGTAAATAATTTTTATTTTGTTTTTATACATTTTATTTTAGAATTGTATAATGATAACATACAGCGTGTAATTTATGTACATAATTATATGTAAATAAATATTTATTGTAATAGTTGCAAGGCTTCTTCTTCAAGTTCCACAATCTTGCGTGGCACAGATTGTCTTAAGCTCGTTATATAAGGGTCTGATGTATACAATAAAGTATGAAAGACATCTTCGTTAGTAGCTTTTCGGGAACATTTGCGAGAATGATGTAACCTGAAACGTTTATAATCATTATTTCTGGATTCCTGTGCATCTTCGGACAACTCGCCAAGTGGTAAAAGTGCATTATATGGAATTATGTTTTCTCCATGAATAAGTCCTTTATGTACAGAGAATGGCATATAATACCATGGATATTTGCTCACATATAATTCGGCTATTCTAAAAGCATATTCACCAAACTTTTTGGCATTGATTACCATACCACTTGACATTGTCTGAAGTAGTATGCGAAATCTCATAATTAATTCTTCATCAACTCCAGTAATTTGTGCAGTGCAAGCAGAATTGGCAAAGAACCTTCGAGCGGTATTTCCGTCATTACTAGTTCCGCTGATTTGTCGAGGTTTATCAATTAGTAATCCTAATTCTGTCCGAAACTGCTCCTGTACATAAGCTTTTTTAGGTTGCTTTTGCTTTTTCATGTCTTCTGAGGTTACTGGCCATTTTTTAAATGATAAATTATATGAAACATGAAGTACTAACACCATAAATCGAATCCATGCATGTAAAGATGAGAGTCCAAATCTATAATGCTCTTCATTCTCAGGTCTCTGTTTAACACGTTCCAAATCGTTCATTTCTGTTGGTTTTGCAAGATATATATCGCATGTGGCACTTGATGGAGTATTTGTTACTACTTTTGTAACCTTACCATCTATCATTGTAAAGAACAGCTTATGTTTAATAGACATCTGCTGTTCATTCTTCACTACAAAAGAAGGCAAAAGAGTGCTTATTTAAGTTTCCACTTCATTGACAACAGATCTTGTTTTCTCTGGAGTCTCTTTTGAGAATTCTATTAAAATGGGCCTACAGTATCGAACAGAGAACAGGGTTAGATTTTCCAAACGACGTTCTTTGTGACTTCATCTACAATTTGTAGTGGAACCAAGGATGTTGCAAACAAGTTAGTATCGGATATTACGTCACTTTCACCAGACAGTATTTGCTTGTACTCACTTTGTCCCGAAGATCCATCACAGCCCCATTTACTCTATAATATTAATTGTGAAAAGTTGGCCACATTCACAGAATCAATTTTGATTATTCTCTTACATGTGCGATCTAGAAGAGACTGCAAACTTACTTTAGCATCCAAATTTAGTTACTTGCATGTGCTCTGGATAACATTTTCGCTTTGCTTCTGTAAGTTTGGTAAGTCTTTTTCTTGTAAACAGGTTCTAAGGTATGTATATTGGTTTTTCGTTAAATCTAAATCAATGAAAAGAGCCAAAGCCTCTTGATTTGTGAAAGGCTCAACGGAAGTATTACGTCTTAATAATGTGTGGATAAAAGCCTTCCTTTCTTGTGAAGTGGATCTATCTAGATAGATGTGGGGTTTATAAACTTTCTTGCAATACATGCAATGGCGCATATATTGGTTGCACATATAGAAATTTTAAAACACGGTTAAAAAAACACGTCCGGTGCATTAGCTCATCCTCAGGTTTTTCCCATTTTGCCAAACATCTAGTAGATAACAACCACACATTTGACAATACTCTTAAAATATTACATCTTGTTGGCAAAGGCAGTTTGCTTAATAACCTTGAAAGTGTAGAAATCCTGAAAGATTCAAGAAATCCCAATACATTATCTCTGAATTCACAAATCCAATTTCAATCTTCACTGACTTTCTCTGTGGTTGTCTAATTTTGGTTTTTTCTCTACTGAAATCTGTTTCCATGTGCTCGATATTATAACAATATAACCTCATTTTCTTAGAAGTGAATATTACTAACATGTTTAGTACATTTTCGCCACTATCACCATCTGCAGTTGAATATAATAAACTCCACTATTGTAAAAAACCTGGTTCACATATAGTTTTCAATCTTACTTTTTATTTAACGTTAGTTCTTAGATAGTTCGATAGAGGGCACTATCAATTTTCATTATTAAAATATTTATTCCCTATTAGATTTTAAACTGTTGTAGTGTATGTATGTGTTAAAAAAAGCACGTTAATTTTATAATTTTTATTAGAAAGTAATTTATTAGATACAAAAATTTATATATCTTACATTTACTTACCCCCTTTTGACTATGTTGCAAAACTATTTTAATTTTGACCACCCTGGTTTTATTTATAAAAATGTAAGTATTATATAAAAATGACCCTCTATTTTTTACACAATTCAATTAATTATATTTTACATAATTCTGTAATTCAAACTAACGTAATCCTTATTATTTTAAATAATTTCAATCTTTCTTGTAAACAAATTTTACCAAAAAAATTTTTTACCAATAAATTTTTACAAGTACATAAAAATGGAAATAATTGTCTTCTGTATTCTTGTTTTTAAGTTTTATTAACTTATTAACATTTATGTTTATGTATGTAACCACCATACTCATTTTCTTTCATTATTGTAGTCCTGTGTCTGATGATGTGAAGTAAATTTACTTGTTCACGAAACCGGTCACACCAATAAAGGAATTTTATGAGAATTTTTCTTTTTGTCTTATCATGAATAATTATTCATATGGGATTAACCTACCTACGTAACAATATTTTTATTGAAATAATTTGACTGCGAAGAATATTTAAGAATGTCTGTATTATTTTTGCCGTCAAAAATGTATTTCCAGTTAACTTACAAATTCTGTTTATTTGATTTACGAAACAAATTTCACATTTCACGTTTTCATACAACTTTTAATTTTCCACAATACAATAACTTTTCCCGTGGTAGTTTTCGCCTCGTCTTCATTTTTCATCATGTCAGTACACGTTTGAAAAGTTTTACAAACTTTTATTACTAAGAAATTTCCTGTGAAATCAATACAAAAATGTTTTATTTTATCCTGCTTTGATATATACTTCTTAGATTACTCAAACAAACTTCGCAACAGAACAAAGCAGCTGATGTAGATAATATGGATGAATGGTAAATTATTTATTGCCAAACACGCAGTGACAACAATATATTTTTAATGAAACCCGTTTTTTGTATACTACGATTTTGGAAATGTTTTAAAACATAAAAGGTGATGTTTACAGCAAAAGTGGATTTAAGAAGATTAGTTCTAGCATTATCTTAGAAATTATAATTGTCTACACACGTAGACTCAAGTACTATTGTTCCTTTTAAAAATTGTCAATTTTCCTAACAACGCCTTTAAATATTATTTCTTTTTAATGATCCTTCAACGTACGTAGAAAAATATTATCCACGATATAGGACCTTTCAATCATGTTTTTTATACTTTTTACAATCCTTAAATTTACACATATTTTTCTTGTAATATGATGTATATTTTTTGAGAATAATAAATAAAATATGGATTTTCTCAGTCTGAATTTGTCTCAGTGGGAGGAAGTGATTCTAATTGCACTAGTCAGATCATTCGTTATACCGGCACTATAAAGAGCAGTGAAAATGGAATTGAAAAGAACTGTATTCGTTATAAAAATAACAAATATTTTTCTCCGTAAACTAAATGGTTTAAAGTTTAGATTTAAATCATTTACTAAACTACGCCAAAATATCCTTTGGAAATAACACGACTAACTGATGGGCCACGGAAAACACTTCACCAGGTTTTATATCATTTTAGTAATTTGACGGCATTCCTACGTGATACTTTGTCGTAAATTTTCTAAAATATTGGATTGAGTTGCTTAAATTTTAATCTTCAAATGTCCCCATAAAAAGGGACCTAAGAGAGATAAGTCTGGTGATCTCGCTGGCCACTCAATAGGGCCTCTCCTTTCAATCCCGTTACCACCACCTTCAGTCAAGTCACCAAACAAGAGAGATGGTCCGACAACACGATGACTAAAAATACCTGTCCAGACATTTAATTTCTGTGGATGTTGAGTATGTACTGCGTGGAATATCCTCAGAACAGAAGCTATCTAATAAAGACAATTATTTTATTTAATTCTATTTTCTTTATTATACAACCATTCAACAGGTGTAAATATATTTACATAGTGGGAATAGTAAGGTCGTGTTACATATTTTAAATATCATACATCATAGAAAGATAGACAATGCGGAAAATTTAGGTGATGCAAAGAATAATAAGAAGAAATTGCAGTTGTTTTATGAAGGCTATACTGCAGTTAAATGTATCAAACCGATCTTGAATTATATTGTATTTATCACATAGTTGATGCATAGGAAAAAACTTTTTTAATATTTGTTCTCGGAGTTGGTTCATGAAAGGCGAGTCTATAAATTGCATCAAAAGATTAAAACCCACACTTCGGGGCTTAAAAATATTCCTATAATTATAATAAGAGATTGCACTAAGGTATTTACGTATCCATTGACTACACTGTATAATCTAGCGCTAAAAACGCACACATCCAAGTATGTGTAGGATATCTAGAAGAATGTCAATTTTTAAAAAGATGATCGTAACAATATTATGAATTATAGACCAGTCTTTGCCAAAATACTTGAATGCTATTCCATGAGTTCACTTTCAATTACATGAAAAATCGCATTACCCCGTATCAACACGGCTTTGTGCGTTGTAGGTCAACTATTATTAATCTCTCCTGTATTACACAAACTCGAGCTGACTCATTGGATGCTGGCACATATGATCTATATAGATCTTTCTAAAGCTTTCGACAGACTGGACCACAATATTTTATAAGAAAATTCTCTAATAATGGATTCTCTCCACAACCTCTGAAATTTTGCAAATCTTACCTTACAGAAACAATGTGTACAATGTTGTGGTTCCCAGTCTCTCGAAATAGTTATCACGTCAGGAGTCCCGTAGGGCTCTAATCTGGGTCCACTTCTATTTTTAACATATTCATAAATAATAGAGGATCTAATTTTGATATTCCTTATTTACTTTACGCTGATGAAAATCTGCTCTCATTACTAGTACGACAGTAAATAAATTACCTCTGAATATATCAAAATGTCACGTAATGTCTTTCACAAATAAATTGCATAGTATAAAATATACCCACTTAATAAATCAAACAATGTTATCCAGATCCGAAACAATTCGTGATTTGCGTGTCATTTTTGCTCCCAAACTCATTTTCAAAAATCATATTTAATAATCAGACATCAGAATATTCAGAAAATTAAGATTAATTATTAGGAATTGCATAGATTTCAGTAATATGAATAGATTGTAATTATTATACATATCTTTATTATTATACATATCTTTTGAATCTCGTGCCCTTACTATAACCATTACATAAAATGTATCGAAAATATCCAACGATAGTACGCCTGCTATAGACATGACGGTGTATATGCCACTATTGGCTTTCCTAAGGATATAATGAAAATCAGGTTTTCCATAGGAAATCATGAAAATAGACGTATAAAATCGCAAATAATAATATTTGTATATAACATGTTAAATAACCAGACTGCAGTGATGTTCTCCATGTGTTCAATTTCCAGGTAACTAGATTCATCTCTAGGCAATCTTTAACTTTTCTATTGGCTTTCCTAATGCTATAATGGAAATCAGGTTTTCCACAGAAAATCTCGAAAATAGTTTTCTCCTATACATCAACTGTGTGACAAGGATAATATAATTCAAGATCGGCTTGATATATTTAATTGCATTGTAGTCTCCATAAAACAACTGCAATTTCTTCTTATTATTCTTTGCATCTCCTAAACTTTTATAATTCTCTGTCCTTCTATGATATTCTTTTGTATGATATATAAATATGTAAAACTATCTTACTGCCACCATTATGTGATTAAATTTATACCTGCTGAATGGTAGTAAAATAAAATTAAATTAAATAATTGTCGTTATTGGGCAGCTTCTAATCCGAGGATATTCCATGAAGTACACACTTAATATCCAGAGAAATTAAATGTCTGGCCAGATATTTTTGGTGATCGTGTTGTTGGATCTTCTGTCTTGTTTGGTAATTTGGCTGAAGGTGGTGGTCACTGGATTGGAAGGAGAGGCCTTATTGATTGGCCCGTGAGATCACAAGGTTTCTTTTTATGGGGTCATTTGAAAAGTAACATTTAAGCAACTCAACCCAATATTTTAGAAGATTTACAGATACCACATCAGACAATTTTCTTGTACTCAATGTATGGTCCAGAACAATGTAGCCCATAACCACCACTTCCACTACTTCATTTATTGTAGGATTTTCAGAATTTTTCTTTTTATTTGCAACAGACCCGGTCTGGCCAAATTTTGCCACTAATTCCAAAAAGTAAGGATGAAAGACATGTTTATCTACATATGTCTCATTTAATAAATTTGCTATCGTTTTACACATTCCTTCTTTTTAAAGTAACGTAAAATTATTTCAACATTTCTGCAATACAATAAATCATTTTTGAGTTTGTCAAAAAATAAAACTAACAAAAATGTGTTAATAGCCTGGTAAAGAACAATTCACAATGTGCGATAGAAAGAATACTGAAATAATCAATGTTACTTTGTAAACATCGTTAAAATGTTCTTACAATTTTTTCCACCGAAGCTTTTTTTTAAGTGGTTATATTTTAAAAGGGAAATTCCATTACCAATAGAATTCAAGAGTTTTTTAAAAGATTTATGGCAACGTATTACACATGAATTCTATCAAATGCTGCAGAATATAATATCTTAGTATGATTTTAAAAATAGTTGTAACAATTATCCATCGTGTTAAAAATTACAAAAATTACTGTTATTGAAACTGGAATCTTATGGAATAGAAAACTGAGTGAGAAAATTATATTACCAAAAACCTCTAATAACTAAACTATATACAGCATATTCATTATTATTCTGAACGTCATACACAGCTAGTATTTATTTAAAAAGATAACTAATTCACTGATAAACTTTTGAAAAGAGAAATTTGTTGCGACTCATAAATACCTTCTTTTACTTCTTTTTGTAAATCTCGTATAGTTCGCTTCTTGAATGCTTATTCGGATTCTACCTTAATTTGCAGTCGAGTCATAGCCGGAAATAAAAACAAATGGTTTAAACAACATTTAATTAAAGCCCTCTTTGTGTACATGTAACTATTCTAAATTAAGTTTTCTGACAAATACGGTGAAATAATTTAATTGCAGTCAAATATTTTAACAGTCTTTCCTGATATTTACGAGTAATATAATGTTTGAACTCACATCATCTGAGGCTTATTTTATGAAAATTGAAAAGTATTTTCTTACATAATTTATATTTTAATAATCAGTAGAAATTGCAGGGTATCTATTATAATCTAAATGCAATAATTACTAAATAAGCCCAGGTGCGACGTACGTGTAAGAAAAAATTTAGTTAATAATTTTGTTAATAATAATTTGAGACTACATCTGAGATAGTCATTCCAGTTATGAGCTTACATACAGCTCTCGTACAACTAATTAAATGCGAATAAATATTGTGAAATGTAGTGGTATACGATTTTTTTAGGAATTAGAAACATTCGCTTATATTATTTTACTGCATATTACTAGATCCTTGCAAATGCAACACATTTATGTACTCGAGGAACTAATTGAAATAGTGAAAAAACAGAAACCTATATTTTATATGTGGGTGGTATTCACACATTTCAAATAAAGTTACAATGTTTGCAAAGCAGAAATTACAGGATTTAGAAATTGAGTATCTGTACAGTAAACGAAGTACGCTTGAATTACAGGCATATGGACTTTACAAAAAGCTTACCTATAAGTTAAATAATTTAGAACATGAACAATGGTGTGACTTTCAGAAGAACATGTTTATATCAATTAACGCGAAATTTATTAAGAAAATGTCGTCACAAATTAAAAACTCAAAAGATTATTCGGTAGTGCGTCAAAAGAAAATGTTCTCAACATTGTAGAAAATGATTCCTCACATTCGTTTGATAAAGAAGAAATTAATCTCCTTAACAAGGGATTAAATTTTGCTTTACCTATTTCTGAAGGCATTTTAGATGAGATTGTTGCGAGTATTGAAAGTTCAATTCAATACCTTCCTGATTCCTCGAAAGGATTTGTCAGAGAAGCTTGCAGAAATCAAATCTCGACTAATATTGTCATTAAAGTAAATAAAAAGTCAAAATCTACAAAAGGCAGAAAAATTATCAAACAATTGCTTGAAAAAAGATTGATTTTATTTAAAAGCTAATAAGGGCAATAAGGTTGTTATTTTAGATAAAGAGGACTATTATGAAAGGGTAGACAATCTGATTAGTAATGGTCCTTATAAAAACCTCTAGAAATCCATTACCAAAAATTGTTACTGAAATAAGAAATGTACTCAAATCCTGCAACAACCTTATTACTCCAGCTTTAAATAGGAAGTTACATGTATCTAACTCAACTGTACCTAGATTGTACTGCTTGCCTAAGATACATAAACCAGGAAAGTCGGTACGTCCTATTGTTTCAGCAATCGGATCGCCGACTTACCACCTATCAAAATGGTTAACAGAAGAGTTCGAAAATTTACCTATTGCACCACCTAGTTTCTCTGTGAATAATTCCAACGATTTCATTAATAAGGTGAAAAATATTCAGTTGCAAGAAGGTGCAATTTTGATCTCCTTTGACGTTTGTTCATTGTTTCCAAGTGTTCCGATACCACAGACCTTGGACTAACTTAAGGATCTACTCGAATTAAACAATCTCAGTCAAGATGTAGTAAAAGAATATCTTAAACTCACTAAACTTTGCATGAAACAAAATTGTTTCCGAATCAACGATAATTTCTTCGAACAACATGAAGGAACAGCAATGGATAACTCTTTGTTACCATTGATTGTCAGACTCTTCATGAACAGATTCGAGACGGAAGAAAAAGATGAATTTGAGGATTTCCCCAGGGTTTGGACTAGGTATGTGGATGATATTTTTGCAGTGTTCGATACAAAAGTCGCTGATATTGATAATTTTGTATCTAAATGAAACAGTCGTTTCGCGTCAGTTAAATTCACATATGAAACTGAAAACTCTGGACAACTAACATTTTTAGATGTATTAATAATTAGAAATAGTGAAAATAAGTTAGAATTTGACATATACAGAAAAGATACCAGTACTCTAAGATATATCCCTAAGGACTTTCACCATTGTGCTCAACACAAAATGGCGAGTTTTAATTTTCTAGTCCGTCGTCTATTAAGCTTCCCCCTCAATAAGGAGAGGTTTGAAAAAGAAAAGTCATTGATTAAGGATATAGCTGCGAGTAATGGATATTCTGTAAGTTTAATTGATAAAATAATTAGGAAACGAAAGTTTAGAGAGTCGCTTCGAAATTCCTCGATCTTTCAAAATGAAAGAGAAAATTCGAAATTTGTATCGATTCCATTCGATCTTCCATTCACCCAGGGTATTGGTAAGATTTTTAAAGATGTAGGTTTGACAGTGGTTTATTCATCGGGAAACAAACTACAACAACTTTTAAAGACAAAATTGAAACAAATGAAAAGTCGGGGATTTACGAAATTAGCTGTAAGGATGTAATCAAAAATATGTTGGACAGACTAGACGATCAATTAGATTCAAAGAGCATATGGCCCATCTCAAATATGGTAGAACAGATAAGTCTAGTGTAGCCCAACATGCGTTTGAGAACAACCATAAAATAGGTATTAGCAATTTAAGATTAATTAGGAATATAACAAATCCTAGACAGCTGGATGCATTTGAAAGCTTGGAAATCATAAAGTGTAAAAATAGTATGTTATAATAGTTATTTTTATTCCAATATGAAAGAATGTACAGTTTCCAAGAAAAGTCCCAAGTAGAATTTCGAGTTGTGATTTGGTCACATTTTGACCGCCAACGTTGTGACAACGCTGGCGCGACGGCGCGACCAAATTATCACTAAAAATACTACTTTAGGTGAGAAAGTGTAATTCTAGTGCAATATTTCTTAGTTTTGAAAGATATTGAAAGGCTTGCGATTTCCGGCTCGATGATGTAGTAGATTAAAGCGTACGATGGGAAACATGACTAAACTCTATTCATTTAAACTTTGCAGTTGTGGGTTGGACTTAACGAGTGAAACGTCCAACTAAGACCGATGCTTGTGAAATAAATTAAGCATGAAAATAAACCGCTATAGGAACTTTGCACTGGTGTATATCTTCCTGCCGTCTGCACAAGAATCAGCGCGCATTTTATTCCCTATCCTGGCCAAAGTTGCAAAGTTTAAGTGAACAGAGTATATAAATCTTTCAATTGTATCTACGAGTTCGATTCTCGTCACCGGCACTGGCAGTGTCGGTGGAACTGGTTGTATGTCCACGTTTTCATAAGTATAACCCGCTTCTAGCTTTGAATTCAGGGGGTTGTTTAATTTCTGTGGTGTGGTTTTATTATTATTGTGTTGAATATCTCGTGAAAATGCAGCATTAAAGTAATTTGTTCGTATATTTGAGAGCAAAACACGATATACCTCCATGTTCATTATTTCTTCGCTCTCCCTAGCACACACCAAAAGCATTCTTTTGACGCTGTGTACTGCATTTGAGATCCCTTTAAAATATACAAACGATGCGGTTGTCATGAGACGACATGAATCATTATGTTTTAATGGCACTTATTCTCAAAACACTTGTACAGGATTTATTTACATTAAAGGAATTACAGTTTTTCGCCTATCATCATTCAATTCACAAAAAAATATCTGAACAATTCATCCATACAAAATAAGTTAAGACACTCGTTGTCGATTGCAGATGCTGATTTAACTGAAACCACCACATTATATACTCTATTCCAATAAAAAAAAAGCGAATATTTATTAGACTTCAAACTACCCATATATACAGTGTGAATGTATTGCCATCTCGTTTATTAACTAAAATAGAATGATGGTTAAATGGTGAGAGTTTTCCAGATTTCTATGGCCACTTGAATCTATTTTCAAATTTTATGTATGTAGCTCCTTTGGATTTTCAGTAATTTTTAATAAATTGGAGATTTGCCTTTTTTGTTTTCTTGCACATTATTGAAACATTTTTTTGGAAATACATCCAACAGTCATAGCAAAATGTTTCTATCTGCACTCGTTTCCGAGATAGGTACACCAATTTTTGCTTTACTTATGGGCGTCATCTTAAATTTTTCATTAATTAAATAGCGCTGTATGCTTTTCAAAGATGTATCACAGTTTCACAAAATAATTTTGTCTAGGTACCGACATTGAAAAATGTGTTTTCAATAAGTAATAAGAAGTATATTTCTTTTTTTAGCGTATTATGATATCCATTTTCAGATGCTTTATCATGAAAAATGAGGTATTTAATTATTAAATTTAGATATTTATCTCTTATTGAGATTTATGAAGGTAATGATAGAACAAGATTGAAAAATAAGTGACTGAGATGTTGAGTGATTGAGCTTGGTAAAGATCTGATAATGTCTTATACGTGTATTGCGGTCGTAATTCGCATTTACTGTACATAACGTATACCTCTGTGGATATAGAGAGAAGGCGATGCACAAAAGTCAATAAATCTTATTTAAATGAATTTTCCATATTGAGTAGTTAGAAGTGTTAACTATATTTACATATTTATTAAATCTGAATTGGTATTCTTACAACAGTGTCAAAACAGGTGTTAAAATGAAATATCACAGTAATAAAAAAAAGCGCACCAATTTGGGTATTATGTTTCTTAAAAATAAAAATAAAAATATTTCTTTGGATATTAAGCCGCTGTCCTATAAATTATCTAAACATTTTTTGAAGTAAACCTTTGCGCCAAAAGGATTAATCAGAGGTCGGTTTTTGAAAAAAATATTTTTATCAACAGTAAAAGCACAAGAGCTTTTTTTTTATCGGATAAATTTCTCTTTGTAACGAAATAATTTTGCCAGTCAGTAATTTTATAAGAAAAATTGACATGAAAAAATCGTGAGACCGCAGGTCGAGCGATTTTGTCAAATGTCAGTTTTTCGAGCAAAATTACTGATTGGCAAAATTTTGAGTTAAAAAGAAATTTATCCATAAAAGAAAAGCTCGAGTGTTTTTTGACAAGATAAATTAACGACAGAATATGTGAACGAACAACAACAATAATTATCTTTATTTATACAATTATTTAAAGGATCAGTTATTAAAAATACAGTTGTTATAAATTGTTATATATTTTTATTGGTGATAAAAAACGATGCACCTTTTTTATCGCTGTCAAGGTGACAAAAATGTGCTGTCAGATAGACTTTTTCATATAGGAGTTAATTTATCTATGCAAAAAATATCTCACGCCTAAAAAATATTAATCTGAAAATGAAACTCGAATGTCAAATAGTTTAGATGATTCAAAATTAATGTATCGGAATACTCTTTGATTCCGTTCTAAAAACTGAAGAGAAATTTCTTTGATTATATCACTCGAGATATATTATTTCCTTATATCTTCTCGTGACTAGTAAGTGATAATCACTCAAAATGTATTTGACCCATAATTTGATAATGAAGCGTGTTGGGATCGGTACATCCAATACATATTTGGTACATTTCTGTGTGAAATGATTGACGTAACTAGGCAACAGTTAAAAGAAATGTCGTCATTTAATTATTCAAAATGCTTGTAATAAATAATTTTCTCATTGTTTTTATTTTATTAATTTGTGATATAATCTAATGAATAATACTCTTGGAAACATGTCAAAAATTAATTAACATTTGACATATTTCGTGCTACAACATACGATTATCGATAACACAGCCACACAAAAAAAAAGTTCATTACCACGAACCAAAATACATGGATCTATAGTGTTAGATTTTTTTTGCCAAAAACATGCCTTGAAATGGGGTAAAACTATAATAATAATGTAATGACCAGAATACACAGATCTAGTGTATTTTTCGACGCTGAATTCGAATCCGTAGTTAAAAAAAATTATTATGTCAGTTTCTTTTTGGCCAAAAACTTCCTTTGAAATGGAGTAAAACAATAGTAATAGTGTGAGAAATAGTAGATATTTTACAGTCTAGAGAAAAGAATATGCAATCAAACCATAGCAAGCTATTTCTATTAATTAAACCAAAATTCACACTTATCCTCCATAAGTGTGTGAAAACTACCCCTGAAACTCAAATAACGCACGTGAATTTAAATAACATATACAAAGGACAAATTCTTGTAGCTCTTAGGACAAAATATCTAAATCTGGTGTGACAACCAGACATTACTCTTAAAGGGTTGAGACTGACCCTTATAAGGTGTAAATACCACCCTCACCTACGGAGGTATCTCGTAAGTTTCAATAATGGCGAAAAAAGTTCAGGCTTTTGTAGTTTTAGGCAGGGTGAACAAATAGTAGATTCGCTTGAACTATACATATATGACTATAAATTACCCTTAGAGAGTGGTAGAAACTACCCCTACGCTCTAATGATGTACTTGGGTGTTATTGATATTCGGAAAGTATCAAATATTTGTAACTCATTGTGCTAAGCAATTAAGTAGGGTGGACAAATATGGAGTGAATTCGGTTTAACCGTTGAAACAGGAATAAAGTCTACTACTAGAGGGTGGTAGGCCACATTTTTATAATCAAAAAATGGAAGTATCAATAGATTACAATCCTACTATCTACAGTTTACTTTTCACTATCCATTTCTCTTCTTCTCGCACTTTTTAACCTCTGTGTCTTATTTTATCTTCAATTTTCCAGTTTTCTGAGTCTACCTTACATTTAGCATTTGTTATATCATACATACCTGTTTCTTCAACAATTTATATTAACATTTATCAATTTTTTCATTTTACACTTCCTGCCATCAATCTAAATTAATCCAACTATCTGTTCTTATGATATATTTCTCTCTTATCTTCAAAATGTCTCTTCCATGGTTTGCTCACACCAGATTCAGATATTTTGTCCTAACAGCTACAAAAATTTACATTTTATTTAAACTCATAATGCATATTCTCTTCTCTAGACTATAAAATATCTACTATTTCTCACACTTCATTAAGAGTCATTATATTATTACTATAGTTTTACTCCATTTCAATGGATGTTTTTGGCCAAAAAAAAACTGCATGATAAATCGTTTTTATAACTACGGATTCAAATTCAGTGTCAAAAAATACACTAGATCCATGTATTTTGGTCATTACATTATTACTATAGTTTTACCCCATTTCAAAAGATGTTTTTGACCAAAAGAAGAAGCTGACACGATAAATCTGTTTTCTAACTACGGATTCGAATTCAGCGTCGAAAAATACACTAGATTCATGTATTTTGGTTCATGGTAATGAACTTTTCCTTTCTTTGTGTGGCTGTAAATCAATATTCTACTTGTTGTATTTATATATGATAATAGATTTACTTTTGTATCGATGTCAAACAGGACATTTTTCTATTTATACAGTGTGTTCCACGAGATATGGCATTACATGGGTATCGTGGTTATTAGTGGAGACAGAGAATCGCTTAAAGGAGAAAAGTAGTGAAGAATTTTATGCCTATTAACATGGCGTCCAGAAAACAATTGAATTCGGATTGTTTTAGATTTTCTTTGGAAAAAGGCCAAAAACGCCATTTTTAGAAATGCCTTGTAACTTTTTTATTTGTGGTTCAAGTAAAAAATGTTTAAGATTATTTTGCAATAATTTTTTAAAGCCTTAATTTATTTTTTCAAGGAACAGTTTTAAATAAGTAAACTTCATTTTTTGTTATGGACGCCATATTGGTTTATTGCATTTTTAAACGTATCGCAATATGCGACATACCAATATTCTTCAATGAAATAATGCATTTTTAAAATAAAAAAAAATTCGTTCAAGTATTATAAACACAAATGAAGGAGTTATACGTTATGGTGTTGTAAGCTGTTCTTCGTTCAACTCAAATCGATATATGATGGTGTTAAATCATCCGAGACCTCTCTGTGGACTGTGGAGTATTAATTTTGATTTTCCCAAACGTTAATCATAATACATTAATTAACTGCAATATGCAATTAACATTTTGTGAAATTGTAAAAGGTTAATTACTTGTTTAAACTTTGTGCTTTAACCTATTTAAAGGTGTTGTGTATTTAGTAACCTGAACATTTACATTTATCTGATTAATAATAGTTTAATACTTACTTGTTCCACCCAAAGATTCGTCGTCATGATCTGGTTTTTCAAATTCTGAAACAAATGAGAAATCAGTTTAATTATTATAGTTTTCGAGATTCGGTAATTTACTCGTTGTTATTTTAATACAAAGCAGTATATTCAACCGACAAATAATATAGGGTGGCAGAAATTAACATAAAAGTAAATGTCAACGAAATAGGTTGTATAAACCAAATATTATAAATAAAAACAAAAACCTACGTAGTTGAAGAAGATAAGAAAACAGAAACAAAACAAAACGAGGAAAGGGAATTAACTTTCAAGTAAATTATACCTACTTCTTTAAACAAGGAACAACGTAAACAAAAAAGTTGTATTACCACAAACAGTATTACAAGATTGCATGCATGAAGTATCTTATTAAATTTCATTGATTTTATTGCCATTTATATTAAGCTGATAATTTGGTAAACCTCAATATCATTTTTGAAATTACCGTCCCAAAATACCCTAAAATAGTCGAGATATCTTTGGCAACAAGAAAAAAATTTCTTGTTTGGCTGTGTTATAATTTGAGTAAGGCTGGGAATTTTTCGGATTTTAGTATTCGAATATTCGTTGGAAAAAATATTCGAATCTTCGAACTATTCGAATATTCGAACTATTCGAATAATTCGAATATTCGAATACTGAATAATCCGAATTATTCGAATAGGTATCCGAATAAACCGGTTCCTCGAATATTCATTATTAATAGGTATAGCACTGAATACTAGTGAATAGTGAATACTTTATTTGAGTATTTGGTTGAATAGACCACAATAATAGTCGTGACGTAATCCACTAAGCAGGCAATTTGATTTGCTTTCCATACCCACAATAGGGTATGTCTCCTGTACATGTGGTTTAAGGGTCAGAATTATTTAGTTAGTATTTTATTTTAGGATTGAGGAGCTATTGTTCACATTTAACTATTGAGGCTTAAATAAAACGAAAACAGAGCTAGTTTATTATACTTCTGTATCTATTTTTCCTTTTCAAAAAAAATAAGTGCTCTAAAATTAGAATGTTTTTAAAAAAGACGCAGATTGTGAAGGTAAAATAAATACATGAAAAGTCAATAGTTAAATATTTACAGGTTTTCTAAAATTTAAAATTTAATTTTATCCCCTGCCTTAGTACAGTAAGAATAAGGTCGAGGCGAGAAAGAAATGGAATAGTTTGACTGGGAGTAAAACGTGCCACTAATGTGGTCTATTTATATATTTGGATTTTAGAGTAGGTACCTACCTATACCTACTATCTACCTACTTTGGTTGGATGCAAACTGCATACCTATTCGTACATAATTTAATAATATATTTTAATATTCAAATTTACTCAAATATAATCAAATATTCGAATACTCGAATATATTCGAGTATTCGAATATTCGAGTAATCGAGTATTCGAATATTTTGAATATTCGAATAATTTCCCATTAGAATATTTCGTATTCGAATACCCGAATATTCGAATACTCGAATTATTCGTATTCGATTCCCAGCCCTAAATTTGAGTAATAAATTGCAATGGAAGTAATAGTGTAAAAGATTTATTTGTTTCTAATACAATAGGGTGTCATATTAAAAATGGATACAATACTGGATAACTTTTCTATATGTGCAGGAGGAGGTTCGAAAACTGTTGAGGAAATTTCATTGAAGGAGATTCATTACCGCTAATATTTTAAACTAAAATAACCTTTGAACTATGCCTATCAATCTGGAAAATTTACAGATACCGCCTTCCATAATTTTTTAAATAAAAGAAAGTTTGTAACAAAAGAAACATATATAGCGGGAACTTTTGGTTGTTACCAAAAGTCCCCTATATGGATCAATAAAAAAGATCCGTACTAAGTATTGATCTTAAACCTAATGCAAACTGCACTCAACACTATCAAAACTTGGTGTTCGGATGAAGGTTTACATGTCAATTAAAGTAAAACAGTCATTGCACCATTCACAAAAAGAAGGAAGCTTTCCCTAATAGCACAAAAATGAATGGTATACAAATTGAATTATCCAATATGGTAAAATATCTAGGTATAACTCTAGACCGAAAACTTATCTGGAACAAACACCTGACAAGGGTTACTGAAAGAGCAACAGTGGCCCTCTGAATGTGCCGCAATCTCATTAGTAAAACTTTGGAGCTTAAAACCAAAAATGATCTATTCGGCATACTTGTTGTCAGTTGTCAGACGCATTTTTACCTAAGCGCATCACTAGGTATGGTGGCAAAAACAAAAGATAACACAGCACAAAACAATGATCTGTCCCTTTAGATATGCATGTAAAGAAAAAAGCAACCCTCAGCGCTCCAAGCCTCCAATCCAGGAAATTCAAACCAAGATTGGTTGGACATTTGAGTATCCTGAATGAATATCAGTTGATCACAATAACCAAACCTACTGACCCATTACCAGTGAGGCTTGAATTTGAGAGGATATTTGAAGTGATAGTAACTGATTACCAAATATGGAGCTCTGGAGGATCCAAATTTGAAATCGGATCCCTTATCTGGTATATAGATAAATCAAATATGGAGGAATGGGTCCAGATGTAGGCCATAGGCCGAACTTCCACCATCTCTCAGGCTGATATTCACGTCATAGAACATCTACATTGACAATTCCCAATTTGTTTTGGACTAAGATGGAAATCATAGTACGAAACAAATTTCAAATTAAATTTATATCTTGTTTCCGTTATGAAATCGAACCAACGACCTTCGGTACCGAGTAAACAGCTATAAGCTCTTTACCCACTCGGCTACCATGTCTTATCAAAGTGGCTATTAATTTTAAGGTAGATGTCATTGTCTAAGCTTAATGAAATTTTAATCATTTCATACCCGCGGGGAAAAATATATATCAAGGCTCACAATTTCAACGAGACCAATACAGACAAAATATTGTCAGAAAATATTTTATATAGGGATATATAAATATTTTATACTCGTTTTCAACTTAAATTAAACATTTCATCTAGGTGTTATGAAACCTCATGTAGTCTGTCTGGCGGTAATTAGAAACTTTAGTTTACCTATATAAGATATTTCCTGTCAGAATAAAAAATGCTTGTCGGTGGAGTTTTGTGGGGGTCGGCGTACCAGGCATGAACTCTGATATCGCTGATTTTCACAAAACGTCTACATATTTATTGGGCAAGAGAAAAATAGGAGGTGCCCCCTACCCGAAGCGCGTGGCCCCGGATTGTGAGATTCGGGTGCTAGAGTTAACAATATGTTAAAAGATAGAAAAACGGGGATCATCTCGTGGGAGAGAAGAAAAAAAATTGAGTCAGTTGGGTTTTGGCGGGCTCTCCAAAAGGAAAGTCAGGGAGTTCTTTGCGAGCTCTCCGAAAGGAAGGCCAGTTATGTTCGAGACTACCCGGAAGGGAAGTACTTTGTTAAAAAACATAGTGAGGGTTGACTACCCGAAAGGGAAGGATTTTGTATTGTTTGTCGAGGCCGGTTCATTTGTTGATTCGGGCGCCGGTTAGCGGAAGAAGAGAAAAGACCCGAAGATTCGTAGTGAGGGTGCAGAGTGCAAAGTTCCGAAAAGGTGGATACCCGGGTTGTATCAAGGTGCCGCCCAGTTGGACAACCAGCAGCCGCCGCCCAGAGATGGGTGCCGTAGGGAAAATTATGTAAGTGAAGTGTTTTAGTTGTCCTTCATTAACCCTATGTGTGACGCATCGTCAATTAGAAATTATTTTCCTTTTATCTCCCTGTTTATTAATTAAATATATTTCCGTCAATATTCTTAATTAGTTGGTTTTCATTTTGGAACCCACACCCCTTTGTTCGAAGAAAGAAACCTCTCGCCCCTTAACAACAGGGTCGTGCACCTAAGCGAGCACCACGCAAAGTGGGCCGCCCCCCTAGGCACGACAATATCAGTAAAACAAATATTCAGATTAACATATTTCTCAGTTATTTCTTAATTTGTTGTATTTAGTTATTTTCTATTTAAACTAATTCTATTTTCATCATTGCACCATTACATATTAATTATTATGTCCGTTGTCCTTAACCACTGCATGATAATTCTCATAAACATAAAGGACTTTAGAAAGTCTGTAACAGTTGCATGAAATCGCTGTTAGTTTAAAGTGCACATAGTGCATTGTGAAGCTGACTAAAGACGAAATTTATTTTGCATAATTAGTTTCGTTTAAGTTAATCATTCCTAGACTGGGGTATACATCTTTCTACAACATTAATTCCAGTTTTCTTTTGCTTTGTAAATCTTGGATGAAGTCTTTTGCATGAATTTAAATCACAGGATAAAAAGTTTTAAACATAGGTATTTTAAAATAATCTGAATATAAATTAAACGTTTTCAATTAATTAACTAATTACTGTAGGGAGAAACTGTTAAACAAAGTTAAATTTTTTTAATTACTATTAGATTTTTAAACGTCTCCATACCTCACTGCCCTTTATACCTCAAAATGTTATTTGAATTTATATATTTATAGCAATTGAGATATTGGTCTTGAAAACGTATACAGTGTGTATTGGAAATAGGTACACAATTCTGAATAATAAAATCGAATAAAATATGTTTACTAAATAAATCCATTTAATCGTGAAAACTTCCATCTACTCTTTTGTAATATTCTCAAGCATGTGTCAAAAATACTGTTACTAGTAATGGTCCTTATAAAAAAAACTTATAAAATGCATTACCAAAACTGAATCCTGAAGTATCTAATCCAAGTGTACCTAGATTGTACTGTTCGCCTAAGATACATAAACCAGGAAAGTCGGTGAGTGCTATTGATTCAGCAAATGGATCGCCGACACCACCTATCAAGATAGTTAACAGAAGTTCGATATTTTACCTGTTGCACCACATAGTTTCTTTGTGATTAATTCCAATGATTTTAATAATGAAATGAAAAATATTCAGTTGCAAGAAGAAAATAATAAATTCGTATTGATTCCATACGATCCTCGTATCACCAGTGGTAATATTTTTAGAAACATATGTATGACAATGGTTCATTCATCTGGAAACAAACTACAACAACTTTTAGGCAATCCAAAAGATAAAATTGAAACAAACGAAAAGTTGGGGATTTACGAAATTAGCTGTAAGGACTGTAACCAAAAGTATGTTGGACAAACTAAATAATCAATTCGAATTAGATTCAATGAGCATATGAGTCATCTCAAATGTTTAGTATTGTCCAACATGCGTTTGAAAACAACCATAAGAGAGATAGTAGCAATTTAAGATTAATTAGGAATTTAAGAAATACTAGAGACTTGGTTACATTTGAGAGCTTGAAAATTACAAAGTGTAAGAATAGTATGAGGATCAATTCCATATAGTCCACTCTATTGGTTTGTTAATCAGACTTCATCGAACCGTAACAATAGTTTAGGTATAAATAGGATAAATTATTAGCATAAAGTTAGTTTTAGTCATCTCCAGATGATGCCAACTTGTTTGGTGAAACTCGCGTCGAGTATAGTATGTGGTGTTTCGGAGATGTGTGGAAAACAACGTCAACGTTTGCCCTTATTTATTAAGCAAACTTCCGCATGTCAATGAAAATTTGCTCTACCTTTTTAAACATTTTCTGAAAATTTTCCTGTTATAGTTATAGTGGTTTCAATTCGATGTTGTAGCTCTTCAGCTGTATTGATTCTGCATGCACCATTTAGGTCTTCTCACAAAAAGAAATTCTAGAGATTACGTTTAGTGAATCCAGCCATCTACTACAAGTCAATGGGTAAACTTTTCATTCCATTTCCAAGCAAATAATTACCACCGGAGGTACCTATATGGAGTAGACCAAACACCAATGCTGCCTTAATTAATTACGTCCTCGGAAATATTGTGTTCGTTATCTAAAACGAGTAACGCCGTATTTACTCGATTTACTCGTTCCAGACCGTCAGGAAATCCAAAAAATATAAACCTAACATAGTCCTTCTCGACCATTCAACCAAGGTGACGTATGTCATCGAGCTCTCGACAGCTGCTGAGAATATCATCACCAAAAGAAGGAGGAAATATGGCGATTTCCGGTACGAGCTCCAAATGGTCTACCCAGCTACCAGGTCAGGATGGTCGTCCAAATAATCGGTGTACTTGGAGGGATAAAGCCTACGCTGCTCTCGAAACTGAGGACCATACCGGTCTGCCAAAATAAGGTGAACCGGTTAGCAGGTAAGTTATCTCAGTCTACTAACGGCACATGATAATGGAATCTACAATCACTAACACTACAGGATGTAGAAGATGGATTACTGGTATGACACCCGTGAGGTTCAACCGCTACGGAAGAACTGTTCAGCGCTGTCAGACTATAAAAAAATTCTATAGAGCCAAAACATTTGTAAGTCCATCGCAATCGACAATACGTGCGACAAGTGTGTACTAAGGTTACTAGGTTACTAGATCGAGAAAGTCGTCCTAATAATTGGTATACCCGTATGGTTAAAGCCTACGCTGGCTGCTTTCATTCATATTCTTTTCCACGAAGACCAGAGGGGATCCAATTCCATAACATGCCCCCATACCATTACTCCTCGGGTAAATGCTTTTCCAGTTCCACACAAAACTAAATATCAGAACTGTATCTACCATTCGAAAATCACAACTGAACACTATCCGATTCCGTTTTTCATTCCGCTGGATACATTCTTGGCACCACTTAAGTTTTACCTCTCAGTGCCTCCGGTTCAATTCAATTCAAACTAGCATATCCTTAAATATTTCAAAATATTATCACTTATTTGATTTTGTGAGATCTTTGGGTAAATATTCAACTGTATTACTATTGAAATTTCAGTATTACATAGCATGTCAAAAAGTGCTAAAGCATTAACCAAAACATTGTTACAGCTTTTTTAAAACAGTTTTGATTCATCCCAAACTACCAATGCCGCCACTGGATATACTATAATTCAGAATGTTAAAATATAATACCTAAATTAATCTTCTTAATGGATAAGCTGAATATACACAGCATCATATTAATCGGCTTAAAATCTCCAACTAACTCTAAACTTATGATTTATTGATGTAAATTTGACATACCTTCTGGCACATTTTCATGTTTACCAACTTCCAAGGTGACAATACTATTGATTTTAGTGGTTTTAAGCAAGGGGTATTACCATAAGAAAATTTATTATAGCTGTCTAAGAAAAGGTAAATAACATATTACCCATTTCAAGTGCCATAATCAGACAATAAATTTATGACTCTTTGTTCAGGGAGATGTACTAAAAACTTTTGAACAATTCAGGTGCCTTAAATGATTTTAAACAGTAAAATACAGTAACAAAGAATGTTTTTTTTATATATGTACAGTGTGGAAATTAAGTAACGCATAAATTCAGTAATTCCGTTGATATTAATTTTTTGGAAAAAATCTCGAAGGGATATAGCGACATTATCTTCGGCAAATATTTTCAGTCTAATTTCAGTTTCTTATCTCATTTATTTTTTAAGTTATGACGTCATCGACTTTTTTTTTAAATGACAACCTATATTTTTTATTACTGATTCTAGTAGTAGATTTTATTCTGGTTCCGACCGTATAAAATTTTCAATATGTTATTATTTGAAAAAATCGAGAAAAACAGTCTTGAAGTTCAAATAATAAAAATTCATTAAATTGGGTAAATTTATCTAGTTGCCGGTGTATCACATTAGTTACGGCTGTCAGATTTAAATAATTTGTAAATGTCACAATAGAATAAGTGTTATTATTTTGCTTTTTCTAAATTAGAAAAACTATTTTATTAATAAGAATGGTACAGTTGAGCGACAAACAGAGAATTGAAGTGGTAATAATGATTGGTTATGGCGACAGAGCTAGAACACATCAAGAAGTGTGTCATCTTTTTAGAGAAAAATACCCGAATCAGCCCATAAATCAATCAACAATTAGTAGGATTGAAAAAAAATTTCGGGAACATGGCGTTGTAATGAATATTCCAAAAACTGGACGTCCAGCGACATTAAATGAAGATGCACAACTTGATGTGCTACTAGAAATTGAAAACAATCCTCATTCAACTAGTAGAAGCATTGCTTTGAACCACAATATAAGCCACACTACAGTTCTAAAACTTTTGAAAGTTCAAAAATTCCACCCATATAAGGTGCACTTGGTTCCTGAGTTGACAGAAGATGACTTTGATCGTAGGCAAGAGTTTTGCGAACAAATGATGGAAATTTGCAACCGCGATCCAATGTTTTTCCAGCGTGTTTTTTATTTTCGGATGAAGCAATATTCTGTTTAAATGGCCATGTCAATAGACAGAATTGTAGATATTGGGCTAGAGACAATCCCCATTGGATGCAGGAAAGTCATACCCAATATCCTCAGAAAGTTAATGTTTGGGCAGGAATTATTGGTGACAGAATTATAGGTCCATTCTTTTTTGAAAACAATTTGACTGGAGATAGATACCTGCAATTTTTACAGTTGGAATTGATGCCTGCATTAACTGCATTATTCCTCAATGCAAATAACCCTGACCTACCAAATAATACCATTTGGTTACAACAAGATGGCGCTCCGCCTCATTACGAAATTATTGTGCGACGCTACTTGGACCAAGTACTCCCAGCAAGATGGATAGGGAGAAGAGGTCAGATAGAATGGCCGCCTAGGTCTCCTGATCTAACTCCATTAGACTTCTTTTTATGGGTGTACTTAAAAAGTAAAGTGTACAACAATCGACCCAATAATTTAGACGATCTCAAGCAAAGAATTCAACATGAGATTAGGTTAATATCGCCTCAAACTATTCAGAATGTGAGAAATGAATTTTATAATCGTCTTGGGTATTGTCAAATGGTACAGGGTCGTCAATTTGAACATTTAGTGTAAATGTAATTTAACAACTGTTATTTCTGTGCTTATTTCTGTGTTTGATGATGTTGTTAGATTTTTTTCTGGTTAAGCAATTTAGTTTCTTTTTATACTAATGTTTGCCTCACGAAGTTATCGTTATTACTAACTTTGAATTGAGCAGATAATAAATTTCTAGTTCGATTTTTCAACTATTTGTATAATTTCAAAATAAAAACGAATGTGCCGTCGATAACTTTCCGTCAAACTTAGGCAACTAGATAAATTTACCCAATTTAATGAATTTTTATTATTTGAACTTTAAGTTTGTTTTTTTCGATTTTTTCAAATAATAACATATTGAAAATTTTATGCGGTCGGAACCAGAATAAAATCTACTACCAAAATCAATAATAAAAAATATAGGTTGTCATTTAAAAAAAAGTCGATGACGTCATAACTTAAAAAATAAATGACATAAGAAACTGAAATTAGACTGAAAATATTTGCCGAAGTTAAAATCGCTATACCCCTTCGAGATTTTTTCCAATAAATTAATATCAACGGAATTACTGAATTTATGCGGTACTTAATTTCCACACTGTATATATAATGAGAATCTTGAACTTTTTTAAAATAGTTCAAGCATTTTTTCCCAATTTCCCAAAATATGTTTTCTATGTACAACTAGATACTTTATTATAAGTTATTATATCTTTCTTTTGCCTTCAAAATATGTTTATTTTCCACTGAATGTGGAAATGTTTACTTTAATGATCTCTCCTTTGATGTTACTTCATCTTTATGTTCCGCACATTTTCCTATAATGTTTGTGCTTAATTGTTCGAATCATAATTCCTGGTCGTATTATTCTGACAATTATTAATTAATGGCCTCATTATTTTATTGATTACTAATACTTTTAATGCACTTCTTTGGGAAATTTTATTAATTACTAGGTCTCTTGGAAATTTTATATAGCTCGCGTGCACCTGACTATTTTCCCTTTCCAAACAGAACCTTTTTCTACATTTTTACATTTTATAAAAAGTCTTTGATTTTTAAAATTTCCCCTATTTCCAGACATCGTGGCAATTTTATTAAGTAGTTTGTGTACCCTTCAGTTAGAATTGGCATTTCTCTAGCTCTAAAACAATCAGAATAGTATACTTGAGAAATAGTTACATCATAAATAGACTCTGAGGAACATAGAAACAGATAGGAACAACTATGTGATTTAAATTTTGCACAAATACACAATGATACAGTTTTTAATAAAAGTGTCCAAAAACCCACAAATCTCTAACCGCGTTTATAGTTTCATTCTGCAACACCACGAGCTTGTACAAAGTTATTTTTATTAATGTCAACCCCACCTTCTTATTTAGAAACTGGCTTTATATGATTTTTTACATAGATTCCAAACATGCTAACGGATTGGCAGTAGCGTTTTAAATATACAGGGTACACAAAAAAGTGAGTTTATTTTAAATAGAACAGCCTGTATATTTTGACAAATTTCGATTCATCTAGTCATTCTGATAACAAATGTATGCATATATTGTATAATTGGTTTACTAGTTTTTGAGTTATTTTGAGTTGACTGTGGATACATTGAAGCAAGCGTGGATTTTCTGAGAGAATGGCATTCACTTCTTGTTGTTCAAGGATCCAATTGGTGAACTCTCTTCTAATACTTTAGATGAAATCAGATGTCCGCACATTGAACAAGTATCCACCTATACACCCACCAAAATATTTGCCATCTTCCAGCCGCAAGCATTGGTGGTTTCATCCACGCTAATCCAGACGTACTTAACATTCAGTTTAGTATACATTTTTTCTTTAATACTACCACATTTTTGTGCTAAATGTTTTTTTCTTAGTGTAGTTTCCAATGATACCTGAACATTGCTATACTGCCCACTAATACACTTTTGCAAAAATTATCTAAATAGTAGATTATCTAGTTTTGTCCACGTAATATTACAATCAACCATCATTTCCACTAAATGTAAGTTAAAAATTATTTGCCTGTCACTATCAGTAACACTGCCACACTTTTATGACTGTTTACGAAAATGTGTCCCTTAATGTTTACTTTAACGTTGCACCAAGCACTGAACTGAACAGGACATTTTAAAAAAGTTAACATTCGTTGTCTTTAATTTTGCACTGTTTACGCACCTATGTACGTATTTTCCTCATAGATGTTTTATAAAAACTATTTATTTAGAGGTATTTATTTATTCTGAGCATCGGACAATGGGCGTAAACGTGATAGATAAGCGATCTCGCAAGCGGGCGGCTGCTATTGGACTTTCGGCGATACCAAGCTTTTCCTTCCTCAAGATGACGGCAACAAACCGTCTAATTACCTGATAAAAACCTTTAATGTTTTGTTTCCATTTTTATAAAGAAAACAGATTTATTACAAAATACCTACATATGTAAGAATATTTTATCATTTAATATTGTTTGGGAATGTTTCATTAGGCTTTTACAATATAATATTCTATCTGCATACATACGTAAGTAAAAGTCGTCTCTGGAATTTATCGCTACCTCCCGATCACACAACCATCAAACTGATGAAGGGTGATTCGACATTCACAGTGAATAGACAATTCTGCCACTGTTCTACACCCCATTAAGAGTGTTCTACTGCCACATACTCCGTGCATGTAGATATTGAAAATTTAAGAAGGAACAAACTGCACGACATCTTGCTCTTAAAATTCCGTCAATTTTCTTCAGAATTGTTTCGATAAACCTGTCCAATATTTTTCTAACAATACCATCTGATTTACGAACACTAAATAATTGGCATTAATTTGTTTCACCCTGTAGCAAATATTTTTCTTAAGAGGAAAACTGAAAAACCATCTATATCAACACCATTCATCATAAAATTTAATGAAAACTAATTCTGTTGTTGTTTCCTAGCCGTTTCACTCCTGATGTCCACTATAATGGACATAATCTCATTTGAACAAAATTACGCGTTAACAATGAAAATTTTACTGTTTATTATCCATAATTTCATTAGATATAATAACCTTTGAAAATCACTGATTTCAACGCCCTCTTACGAATAGTTTTTTAATTATATTAGTGCAAGTTATATCGACTGGCCGCCATGTCTCGTAGAGTAAAAGGTGAGTCAAGAATTTGTTATTTTCCAGTGGTATAGTGCATAATTAATTATAAATACTTTTATTCATGTGACAATTAGTATGTTAGTATATGCTTGAGCGTTTATTTCTCATTTAACTAGTCTCTGGTTTCTGTAAAATCATGTTATTACTACATGTCCATTACAATGGACAAACCGAGTCAAGTGATATACTTATAATAACTGTTACTAAATCACCTTGTCCATTATAATGGACAAACCTACTTCATTGTTGTGGTTTTCAGAGTTATATAATCCAGATGATCCTGAAGATATTCAGGCGCTCATGGATATGTATAATGATGAAGAACTAGACAATGAATGTAAAAGAATGTTGGAGAGACTTGAGAGAGAAGCAGATGTAGATGGATGGTCGAGCGGAAGCGATATTGAAAATTCAGTTATTGCTCCACAACAAATCATAAGAGATGGTGCAGAAAAGATTACAAAAAAAGCTGAGGAAATTCAATCATTGAATAAAAATTCAAATCAATCCTCTGATGATGAAGATAATGTGCCACTGGCAAGAATTTGGGAACAGAATATGTGCAAGACTGTAAATATTCAATGGAAAAAATGACAATTCACTCCCCCACCGATACAAAATGTAGAAGCAAATTGCCTGGAAGAATCTCTTCATGAAGTTTTAGCTCCACTTCAATATCTTCTTAGATATATAACTGAGGACACTTTTTCTCTTATGGCAGATATGACAGATATATATTCCTTGCAAAACAATGCCTAGGGCTTTAAAAACACCAATATAGATGAAATGAAAGCCTTTGTGGGATTACATCTTTTGATGTCATGTTTAAAATTTCCAAGAATTTCAATGTATTGGGATAGGGCCCTGCATATAGATTTATTCACTACAACCATGACAAGAGATAGACTTTACCAACTGCGCACTAATCTACATGTGGTGAATAATCTAGAAAAGCCTGAAAGTTGCACCGACAAACTCTATAAAGTTCGACCCATTTATGATTACATTAGAAATCGGTGTATGCAATTAGCATTTGAAAAAGAATTATGCGTAGACGAACAAATGGTACCTTTCACGGGTCACTTAGGTATAAAACAATACGTGAAAGGAAAACCAAACCCGTGGGGAATTAAAATATTCGTATTGGCCGGTAAAAGTGGATTGGCTTATAACTTTCTAATATATCAAGGCAGTACTACAGAACTTCAAAAGCCACTATTGGCAAAATACGGTCTTGAAGCAGCTGTCGTTCTTCACTTAACTGAACACGTACCAGAACATCATTATTTATATTCTTTACTACATATAATTTACTAATTACTTTGAAAAATAGGAAAATATATGGTGCAGGTACTGTAAGAATCAATCGATTTCGCAATCCTCTATTTTCTGATAAGGAGGCTGCCAAAAAGCAAAGCGGCTTTAGTGAGGAGGTCACCAACAATATAGGCGATATAGTTTTGTGTAAATGGCTTGATAATAGAACTGTCACAATGGCGTCTAATTATTTGGGAAAAGTACTGAAGATGAGGTTGAGAGATGAGAAAAACAAAAAAATGTTACATAAATATTAGACGACCAGACGTAATAAAACACTACAACCAAAGTATGGGTGGGGTAGATAAGTTGGACCAGCTCATAGGATGTTATAGGATCTTCATAAAATCAAAAAAGTGGACGTTGCGAATGATCTTCCATACAATCGATTTTGCCGTGGTAAATAATTGGCTTGAGTATAAACAAGATTGTGAAGCCAACAACGTACCTAAGAAAATTATATTAGACCTACTGCACTTCAAAATGCAAATAGGTGAATCACTGATCAAAGTGGGAAAACCATTAAACAATTTGAAAAAACGCGTTGGCAGGCCAACAAGTTCTGACAGTGCAGCTTCACCAATTCCAAAACGAAAAACCTTGTAAACCAGACCTTTATCCGAAATTCAATTAGATATGGTGGACCATATACCAGAGATGGACTTGGAAAAAGAGGCAACCCGATGTAAAAATGTATTTTGCAAAGGCAAGAAACATGTTTTTTGTGAAAAGTGCAAGGTACATTTATGTTTCGTCAAAAACAGAAATTGTTTTAAAAAATATCATCACCCATAATTACCCATTAAAACCATTACCTACCGTTTTTTTTTTATTTTGTTTGTGTTATTTTTTAAAATTGTTACAATAACCTAGACACCCATTAGAATGGACAATATTTCTTTTCTAAATGCAATGAACAAATTCAAAAAAAAGTATATTTGTAGTTCTATATGATCAATATTCATGGAAAAACACAAAAAAAATTCCAAAGGATTTAAAAATCCAGGAGTGAAAGGGCTAGAGCGAATCCGCGAAATTTCGAATAAATTGTTTCTGCTCTAATAGGTTGCATCCGGTTTACAAAAACTTTCCGCGATAGAAGCTCTATCATAAATTTCCCATAGCCAAAAAATGTCTCTCATCTTTATCTCTCAGGTATATTGTAACGAAAAGACAGACTTCTTATATGGTGCCTAAATCATAAAATATTGATCTCGTATTTTGGAATATATGAGCAGTTAAACTTGAGTGAAAAGATTAGTTAGCATGTTAGAACTGTAATAATTATTGATATGGCTGCCAAAAATTTTTCTGACTAATTTTATCATTTTCAAGTAATCTACGTTCATCTCGTTCATCTGTTGGGTTTCATAAAAAAAATACTTTCTTGCGATTTTTATACGAAATCTTTTATTATCCTTATGACAAATTAATGTGATAAGAAGTGCGTCATATAATCTTGAGAAAGTAACGTCCGAAGATGAATAGCTCAAGCAACCACTTGTCACTTTTTTTCGCTTAAGACAAATGTACTTAATATAGCGGGGTGGATAATATAACGAGCTCCGTATAAAACAATTTATTCTTAGGACGAATTCAAACAATTAACTCAAAGAAGTTTTACCTCAATTTATTTTGCGGGTACTTGTATAAATACATCTTTTGTATATAGAATAGAGAATAGAGAATTACGTAAAGATATATATGAATTACTCACGCTTCATACAAATTATTTTCAAAAATGCAAAATGACATGATAAGTACAAGATGTTCCATGTAAGGGGATCACTCTTTTACGTTTATATCGAGCTAGATTCATTAAAATATAATGACTCTAGAAATAATCACACTGAACCTTTACCTCGGAATTAGCAGTTTGATTTTGAGCAATGACTGGAATTTTATCGCAAGGAGAACGTAATCTGATATACTCGAATACTGGTTGTCTGTCCGTTGCCCACAAACGTATAATTGTCTGCATCTTCCTTACAAGATTACTAACTAAGGATAC
Organism: Rhamnusium bicolor; assembly: GCA_029963845.1. NCBI lineage: Eukaryota > Metazoa > Arthropoda > Insecta > Coleoptera > Cerambycidae > Rhamnusium > Rhamnusium bicolor. Next base: position 49,114 of record JANEYF010004429.1, read on the forward strand.
AGGAGGTTATATGTATGAGGTGTTTTAACGTTTCTATGGAATGGCATCTTCTTAAATAGTCCAAATCGGTAACGAACAAACAATTAAACCTCAAATATATGTGGTATATTTACAAAACCAAATGTGAAAAAATTTTGCTCAAATAGAGGATGGGGAAAAAGAACTGATAATGAACTTTCGACATGGTAGGAAGTACGCTAATGGGACGAAGTTCATTATATGCATTATATAGCCCTAAAGCATATAATGAACTTCGTCCCATTGGCGTACTTCCTACCATGTCGAAAGTTCTCGAAAGAATTATAAATATACAAATGTATGATTATGTTACAAAAAATAATATTTTATCAAATTTGCAATCAGGTTTTAGGAAAGAGTTTAGTACAACAACGTTACTGCTAAATGTTACAGATAATATAATCAAGTCTCTTGACAACGGTTTAGCTGCAGCTCTCATACTTCTCGATTTTTCAAAAGCCTTCGACACCCTTGATCATATTTTGCTTGTTTCCAAACTCGAATATTACGGTTTTGATCCAATTTCTATAAATTTTTTTATCGGTTACCTCAGTAATCGTCGTCAGCAAGTTGTTATAGATAATACCTCTTCCGAAACAGCATATATAACATCTGGTGTTCCGCAAGGTTCTGTGTTGTGGCCCGTATTGTTTCTTATATGTACATCTGATATGTTCAACGTAGTTAAGTATTCTGAAATACAGGCATTTGCTGATGATACCCAATTATCATATTCCTTTGAGCCCGAACTTGTTGACATTGCCTGTACACACATAAATCATGATTTTAAATTTTTATTTGAATATTCTAAAACACATAATTTAAAACTTAATGCGGATAAATGCCATGTTATAATATTTTGTCCAAAACGTTCAGAACAATTAGTTAAAACGCACCTAAAGGTAATGATACAAAATAAACCCGTAAATAGTGTCAAGAGTGTAAAAAATCTAGGAGTTATTTTTGATTGTAGATTACGATTTGAGGAATATGTATCCCTACTTATTAAAAAAATCATATCTAGCATTAAAATTGTTACATAGCAATAAAAAAATTATAAATTTCGAACTACGAAAAAAATTGTCAGAAACATTAGTGTTGCCAATATTAAATTATGGTATTACATTGTATTACCCCTGTCTTGCTAAAATTACTCAAAATAGGTTACAAAAAATACAAAATTGTTGTTGTCATTTGTTTACGGTTTAAGAAAATATGACAGAGTTTTGGCAAAAATAAAGCAGCTTGGGTGGCTCAAACTGGATAACATTTACAAGTATCATATGTCGGTACTTATTAAACGCATATTAGCTACTTCGTCACCTCCGTACTTGCGGGAAAAAATTTTGTTTAGACATGATTTACACAACGTAAATGTGCGTCATGGCTCTCAGATATCCTTGCCTCGATTTTATTCAGCCTTGTTTTCAAAGTCGTTTACGTATAACGCGGCTAAAATTTATAATATTATCAATGATACATTGAAAAACCTTCCCTTAAACAACTTTCGTAAAAAAATTAAGCAATCCTTGCTCACTTTACAATGAATTATAAAAAATTTAATGATATTATTCACGGCATGATCTCTATTCTATTCTGTTTATTCTGTTTGATATCTCATTATGTTTTTATATAATCTTTCTCACTTTTTTTTATTACTTTTGCTATATTATCCTGTTGTTGTTTTTTCATTGTTTTTATTGTTGTCTTTTCATTTATGTTTATAAATTAACATTAATTTTATATGTACTAGCGTACGCTATAAAATATTTAACTAGCTTAATTTTATTTTCTTGTATACGTCATCTGCTTATAATTAGATGTAAATTGTTAGGTTTTAATAGGGTTAAGTAGAGTAGCTTCGGCTAGACTTCGCCCTTTTCTTTGTATACGAGTATTGTATATTACAATGCTCATGATTAAATAAAGGCAATTTATTATTATTATTATTAACTTTTTAAATATTACCTACACAAAAAATGATTTGAATAGAAGTTGTTTGACTAATTACTAATTGAAATTATTAATTGAAAAAATTACCATAAAAACAATTCTAGAACCATCTGATTCAGAATGTGCAACATATCCAATATTCGACTACCTCCGACTACGGTTACATTGTCTTTTAGCATGTTGTTCTATTGATTAGTGATAAATATGCTTAGACAAGCTATGTAATTTTTTTCTCTGTCAATTGCCAAGCCTTACATAGACTTTATAGCGATACATATGGCAAAGACAGTTATTTTCGATAGATATCGTATGAGTATCCCCCAATATAATAATTGTAATATGTCAGAAATATATTATGAACTCGAAACTCACACTGATAGTAAACTTCCCACTAGAAACCAAGTTCGTTGGCTTAAAAGAAAGATTTCTTTATAATTCTGTGGACAAGTGGTGCATGCTGAATCTAATAGGTAATCATCTCATTAGATAAGGCTATAAAATTTTGTAAGTATAAGGATGATTAATAACAGAGTATTTTATCTTCGAAAGAAATTAATGCAATAGTTTTGGTAGAAGAAAAGCTCGTCCTTCTGTTGAACTATACCTCTGGCTAAAAGTTCTCGTGGAACTGCCAACGCGGCTTTGTTTCAAAAGCCACCCTATGCAGTTATGTTATCCATTTTATTCAATTCAATTATTTTGGCTGCTAAAGAGTGCCTTTCCTCTAGTATTTCACAGTGTGTGATAGTACTTCACACATTCACAGAATTGACAAGAGCACAACATTTAAAAAACTCCTGAACTCGAACGACCTAAAACAATTACTGCGAATTTTTTCACTTATGCCTAAATTGAACATACCGAAAACAAAGCAATGCTGATTGTAGGAAAAATGAAACTCTAGAAATGTTGCGTCATCGTATTTTCAAGGAAAAGTTGCCTCCTCTAAGTACATTATTAAACCAGAATGGCTACTTAAGTGGCAAGCAGGAACTGCTCTCTTGGTGCTTGTTAAAGGGAAATAATGAGGGATTTTCCAAATAGTATGATTTTCCTCCAACTCCAGGATCTTTGATATTGGTTATCCGCGATAAGTACACACAGTCATGTGAAAATATGAACTCCAACTCTATATGTCAATAATATTATGATTCTGGTAGTAAAATTGTTTTCAATAATGACTACAGCAGTGAATCAGAAGACTGAATATATTAATTATTTTACGTCTTTTCACTGCTGTGTTTAATTTTAGTTCATTTATTTTAGTTTTCGATTACTTTTTAAATTATAAAATGAACAAATAATGTTTCAATCTTCTGTTTGCTTTTCAATATACTTTTCGCATTTAGAAAAGTAACAAATTTAAACATTTCTTTAAATAAGCGAGATGCCATTGGCAGGCAACAAAAATCGTACGCCCTGTATACGTCCATGACAATATAAATTATAGTATCGATCACTGGAATCCAGAGTGCATCTCCCACAAGGCAAATGATCCACTTCGTCATAAACATATATAGTTGAAGATCTTTGGTTGAAGTGACCACGTATGTAAGTAACTATCAAATCAATTGTGATGCGCTTGATATTCCACAGGGTTTAACGTTCAATAATAAGCAATCTAAGTCTAGAAACTCTCAAGTTCGGAACGCTTTTAGCGTAAAGAAGATAAAAGATATTTTTTACAAATTATTTCCGCATACACAACTGGAATCAATACTGACAAAATGATATGTAACGTTCAAAAATATGTAAACAATGAGGACATACACCCCCACAGTTAAAGTTATTGTGTGTTATACCCTATCTAAATTGTTAACCACAAACAAAATAAGCAAAAGACGTATTTTTATTTCATTGCAAAGAATTCTGTTGTGCCATTTTACTTATATTACGTGTCATATCTTAAGAATCAAAGTTATAGAAACTTACAAAATCTAGTTGATAAACACGTACACACATAGACTGTGATACATACAAACCTTTCATTACTTGAGTTCGGGGTAATGTAAAACTGATTTTATTGAAACCATTTTTGCCAGCTAGAAATTTGTTTCACTTCGTCAAAAATGTGTAATAGTCACATTTTCTTAAAATCTCTCAGATGTTGATAATTTTGTGCCTAATATTTAACAGAACAATCAAACGCATCAAGCGCCTCCTAAATTAAAAGGCGAGATTTGCACCACTACTTAAAGATCAAGAAGATTGAGAAGTTTAATTAATTTGTTTCAATTCGGTAATCTTATTCGTATCTCAGAGAGGGAGAGAGAGAGACAGAACGAGCTTTACATAATACGAAATATAAATTTACTACCAGTTGGTGAACTGGTTATACAATTTTCAATATATTGATTTGTTGTTATTATTAACCTGGATTAACAGCATCAAATTTAAAAGGTGCGATTTTGTATTCATTATTTATTATTTGAGAAAATATTTGCCCAATATTTGCCTTGCAACAAATCTGTAGATAGAATAGAATACATTTATTTTTCCCATAGATCATATACCACATACCTACCTAATACAGGACAAGTCAAAGGTACATTTTGTGAAAGAGAAAAATAATAATAACAGAATAATAACAACGTTGAATCAGTAAACAAATAACCATTAATTAAATATAAAAGGTTCGTCTACAGAATAAAAGGAATTTGTGAAAATAAATAATTATCAACTTTGTCAAAAATAATTTAGTGGTATCTTTTAAATCATTACCCAGTTTATTAAAAAGGACAGGACCTATATAATATGGGTTAGACATATAGTTCTTGTCTCTGTATTTCATACTGCAAATCGAAGCTTTGAAAAGCTAGATAATTGTGAGTATGCATTTAATGAATTAGAGTTGGTTAGATTCTTTTTTAATAATTTTAAAATTTCAAAATTGTATAGACAGAATAAGAATTTTTTGTTGTATAATTATTGTTTTGCACGATCCTCTATACTGTAATTCAAATATGCATTGTATGGTTCATTTTTGTAGCAAAAATACTCTATTTGCCCATTGATTCAAGATTTGCGAAATAAAAGATTCTTACAGTTCTTATATTTGTAATGCTGCGTAATGCAAAACAACTCCTTGCACACTTATTAGATAAGTACGTCACAGGGATTTTCCAATCTAGAGACAAATCAATATTAATTCCTAATAAATTGTATGATGTGACTTGTTGAACTCATTTTTCATCATTTTTTATGTATATACATGTGGTATAATGTGCGTCAATAGAGGAAAATTCGCAAGTAAAATTTTTGTTTTGATTTAATACTTTTTTTATTCTTAAATATTCAAAAATTGAAAGTAGATTGGTGTTTAATGTATGTATTGCATCATTGAAATGTTTTTTCACTTGCAATAATTGAAATACCATCCGCAAAAGATAAGAGAATGTTGCT
>JANEYF010004430.1:0-37857 GCA_029963845.1 Rhamnusium bicolor
CCCCAAATTGTGTTTTCATTTAAATTATATTTTTCAGCTATGGTTCTACATTTTTAATTTTTTTAATTTTTTTAATTTTTTAACTGTTATAACGTCACATCAAATAATTGTTTTTGTCTTTGATTTTTAATTACTGTATATATATATATATATATATATATATATATATATATATATATATATATAAATATTTTATAGACATATTTTAAATCTAAACTCACATTCTATGTAATTTTATTAAATTTTATTTGTTTTAACCAATTATGTTATATCAAAAACTTTAATTTAATTGAGTCTTGTTTTATAATAATTGTATTCTAATCATTGTAGAGCTCTGAAGAAGACTAATTTATAGTCGAAACGTTAGCGATTGAACTGAATTAGTTTCTTTTTGTCCTACCTCGGCGAATTTCCCATCAATAAATATTTCTCAAGGACACAAAAATATCCCTCATTTAGTATACGTAATACATTACATTTACATGAAATTGTTTACGATTGCCAGTAATGACACTGAAGCCGATCCTGATATTTGTCCATGGCCATAAAAATCTATTCTCTAATTGAATTGGTCATTTCAAAAAACAGAATGAGTCCATATTTGTCAAAAGTAAGTTTTTATTACGAATCTATACTTCTAGTGTAGACGTACATTGTAAGTAAAAACGACACCAGTCCCACAATTTGTTACTAAGTTATCAGACCAAAAAATTTACGATCTATGCTAAAACAGCTGAAGTCCTGAACTCGTGATGTTTTTGTTCGAGCGCTACAATTTGCCGCCATATAGGTGGGGATGAGATATAATGACATAACCCTGCTTGCTTACTTATATTTAGTTCTCAACAGTTGCTATTGTTATTTATCTGCGTTAAGGTGTTTGTCGGAAATGTCTAGTTAGAACGAAAGTGAAAATGATGTTTTTCCTATAAAAAAAGAGAAGACGAAACAATGAGACTTATAAGAGAAATGTAACACGAAATGCAAAAGTGAAAGGTATTGAGCACTTCAATTATCAGGGAAATATCGCCTCAGAAAGGAGTACAGGATCTAACTGCAAGTAAGTTTTGTTTGCTTATAAGTTGGCTCTTTTTCTTATTCACAGTCTTCAATTAAGTTTTTTTGTTGCAGTTGTAAAAAAAGCATGCTTTAATCATTTTTTCCCAGGAAGATCCTACTTTTTGTATTATAAAATGAATGGGTTCCTCACGATGAACAAGACATCTTTTTGCAACAAATTATGGAGAAAATTGGTATCAAAAGGCATAGACCTCGTAAAGACGGGGTAAACTTGAAAGATTTCACTTTCAAGTATTTTATTATGACTTCTGAAAGGAAGCGGGAGGTGTGCAAAAGAGCTTTTACGTCAATATATGGGATATCAGATGGTCATTCGCTCACTCCCCATGACAAGCGTGGTCAGCATCCTAAAGCTAACAATAAACCACCTGTCATTCTGAAAAAAATTCATGACCACATACTCTTATTTCCTGGGAAACAAACCCATAATTCCAGAAAAAGTCTTTACTATCTGTATCTATGTAAAAACCATGTATAACCTTTTTAAAACTAAATATCCTTATCTCGACGTTAAATATCATTTGAAGTATTTTAAAGAAATTTTTTCTCTGCAATTTGGAAGGCCTCAAGTTGACACATGCATCACCTGTGAAGAACTGACAGTGAAAATAAAAAATCCAAACCTATGTCAGAATGCTATAAAAAATGCAAAGGCCGAATGAGTGGTTCATAAGAGACCAACAAAAAAGTTCCATAATAAAATATCTTCTATTATAGACTTTTACAACACTCGTGATGATGTAACAGCCCTAACCTTTGATTTCATGCAGAACTTGCCCTTGCCACAAATTCCGATTCAAGACATATTCTATTTAAGGCAACTCTGGGTAAATTGCTTTGGAATAAAAAATATGACAACTAATCAATCTGTATTTTATGTTTATCATGAGGGTCAAGCGAAAAAAGGTGCCAATGAAGTTTGTTCGATGTTACTTCATTACATAGAAACCTTCCTAGATGATAATACGAAGGAACTGTTTTTGTTCTCCAACAACTGTCCTGGGCAGAACAAAAAATCATACCCTAATCCAATTCTTACTTACTCTGACAGATACTAAGCGATTTTATAAAGTGACGCACTACTTTTCGGTTAGGGAACATTCATTCTTACCAAACGATATATACTTTGGACTAATAAAGTCTAAGATCAAGAAGCATGATCATGTCTATGTCCCTGAACAATACCAATCTATGATTGTGCAGACAAACACAAATTTCTCCGTTTTTTTGCTACAAAATAACCAAATTTTAGATTTTAATAATAAGTAGTGGCTGCAGTATTACAAGAAAACCTTTTATCGGATGAAAGTTTTGGAAGAAGAGTACCCAAGGAGCAAAAAAAATACATTTGCACCATCTGCATTTATGGCTTTTAAGTATAATGCAAATAATAGAGGAGTGGTTGTTACACAAGATTTTATAAATGGCCTTGAATCCCATACGTTTCACCTTTCGAAAAATGTTGGAGCTGTATCTCTACACTCTGAGAGGGCTTATCCCAATAACATGGTGCCAATTAGTGGTAAGAAAATTGCTAACATCGGGCAGGTTCAAGGAAACATTCTTGAAGAGTATAAGGTTTTCTATGAATAAATATGAAAATGGTCAACAGGACAACCAGATGATGTTGACGAAGTTGAATCCGACAATGAATTTGATCATGTTCCATAACTTGTATATTATTTCCTCTTACTTTGAATAAACACTTTTTGCATAATATACTAGCAGTTTGCATTCTTCTAAAACTTGGAACACTAAAAACTTTAAGGAACAAATATATTCCGTGCAGAAAGACAAATAATTTTTTTTATGAAAACTTTAGTACTTTTGATGGGTGTACATACTGAAAAAGTATGCCTAAATAAATGAATTCAGATTCTGTACCAAAATTGTATTTCCAAGTAATATAGCAGTTTTTTCTTTATTCATTTTTTTGCTTCTCCTTTAAAATGTGGTTGATGTGACTCGTGCTGTTTTTGAAATTACCAATTCAATTATATTAATTCCTTAAAGACATTCTAATAGAAATGATATCAGATTTCAATGCTGTCGATGATGCATGATTTAAAAAATATGTTTTACTCATATCAGCTTAAAAATAATGATTTCGCTTAAGATAATTTATCTTTAAAACCACTAACTGCAAAAATAAATTCAATTTCTGTAAAATTGGATTCTTACGATTGTCAATTGTCTCCCTTTTGATTTAGTTTTCATGGAAACTTGTTCCGAACAGAGAATTGAAAACTTTTGCACGACTTGTTTGAAATGTTACATTCTATACATACAATGACGTACTGTTATATCAATTCGGCTGATTGATATTTGGATTCTGGTAAAAATTTTTGTCATGAAGGATTTCTAGAAAGACGAGTTTAAAAGTCAAATATTGGTACCTGATTTACTATTATTTCAAGATACCGAATTGTTTCTTAAATAAAGAACTTTATTGCAGGTATTTCATATGTGTGGGTATAGAGACTCCCATGAATCACTCTCAAGTAACGGTATCGCTCTCTTTGATCGGCTACAAATAATTGAATGAATTAATATAATTACTATATCATTAATTTTCTATCATAGTTACATACAAATCATATCCAGTGCATTTCAATGAAAACTATCCACCCTAAATAAATTTGGATATACTGATTTTTGCAAAAAACGCAAAAATGCGTCAAAAAGAGAATTTTTTTTTTATAAATAGACCTAGGATTAATACCACCTCCTCACCACCAGAGCCACCCCTAAATTATTTTTAAATGAAATTTACCAAACTTTTTCAGGACATTAGTTTCTCCTTGAAGAGCTCATTACAAAAATGTATAATTTGTGGGGTCTAAAGTGAATAGTTTGGGAGCTACAGATAAAATTTAGTTGAATCCATTCACCTAGATTTTTAGAGCAAATTACCCATACCAAATTTAATAAAAGAATATGTACTAACAAGAAGAATTTTCTTTTTGCTAAAGAAACTACTACTCCGTTTTATGACTAAGGCGTATTTCTTTGAGACTCTTTAACAAGTGAATTTATTGAATGAATGTAGTGTAGAATACTGCCTAGATTCTTAACTATTTATCGTTACCATAACAATTATTTTCAAAATGATGTACACCCTGCAAAAAAGAATTGAAATTGTAGGTTTCTACTACGGAAACAATAATTCGGCAAGGGCTGCTGTTAGTATTTTTCAAAATCAAATCAAAATCATTTATTTGACTACATTGTATAAAAAATTATTCGTAGCAAGTCATATAGATGTACTATTTATGTGTACAGATTAAATATGAGGAAAAAAATTAAAAAGTTATATGTATATACCGGGTGTAACAGGATCATGGTACACCCCCTTTTTCTCTTTTATGTTTGAAGATAATTGATTGAAATTTGGGATATCCTATATACATAATAAGCGGCAGTTTTTGACATACAAGTTTTTTCCACTTCCGGTTTCGCCGGAAGTGACACAAACTTTCGATTTTTAAATAGAACACCCTGCATATTATTGCATTTTTGAATTCTGTATAATTTTCTGAATCTAACTATACCAAATAAGTGACATTTCAAACGTCAATATTTTTTATAATATAATTTTTAGTTTTCCATTTAAGTATGACATGACGGTTCCAATTTATTCTAAGTGACCCGTGTAATGCTAGAAAAATTGAAATCCCGTCAAAAATACTAAATTACGTGATTTATGAGCAAATAAATTTCATCAAAATGGTTTTTAGGGCCAAACTCAATTTTTTCAATTGGAATGATATTGGTACCATAGAACCATTTATTAGTACTATTAATAAGGAATTTATTCATATGTCGTATTAAAATGTGCGATAAATACAAACAAAATTACAGCTAAAAGAAAATAAGAAAAATACAATTTTGTTCTAATTACCTTGTTATACATAAGGTGGCTTTGGAATACAAAAAATGAACACAAAACATTACAACAGTTCATGATAAATCAAAAAGAAAAATTCTCATAAAAATTCCTTTATTACTGTGACCGGTTTCGTGAACAAATTAATTACTTCACATCATCAGACACAGGAATTTTTATAACAACAGTTGTTTAAAATGCTATCCATTACCGTCAATGCACTTCTGAACTCGCATAGCTGTTTCTCGAAGAACGTTCGCCAATTGATGGGCCGTTATGCTATTAATTGCGCGTCTTATTCGTAGTTCCAGGTCTTCACGGGTTGTAACGGCGGTTGCGTAGACAATATTTTTTAAATGACCCCAAACAAAGAAATCAAGGATTGTTAAATCAGGTGACCTTGGAAGCCACATCACAGGACCATTCGTTGAAATTACGTTTTCTCCGAATCTCCGTTGAAGGTAATCAATTACTATCCTTAAATTATGGGGAGGAGCGCCATCTTGTTGGAAATACATTCCCTGTCGTAAGTGGAAAGATAATTCAGCTAAACTGTCCTTAATTTCATTTTGCAGAAATCCCAAGTATCTGGCACCAGTCAGGAGTCCTTCAATATTATTGGACCAATGATTCTACTACCGATTATTCCAAGCCGAACATTGAATCCGAACCGCACTTGAAGGTTACACTCCCGTAATAAATTTTGATTTTCTTGTTACCAATATTATATATTTTGTCGATTAAATAATCCCAAATTTGTAAACCTAGACTCGTCCGAAAATAAAATCATTCCCAAGAAATCATAGTAAGTTTTCAATATTGGAATTAGAAACTAGAAGAGATGTGTCGTCTGCATAGGCGACACATATATTTGGCAACATAAAAAGGAAATATCGTTAACATATATAATGAACAGGAGTGGACCCAAGACAGAGTCCTTGGGCACTCAATGTATAACAACCGTAGGCGTAGAACAACAATTGTTGAATCTCACACACTGGCTTCTATTTTGTAAGTAAGATTGAAATAAGCTGAGAGGCAAGCCTCTGACTCCATAATGATATTACTTCTCCACCAGAATAGAGTGAGACACAGTCGAAAACGTTGGAAAGATCGCATAAGGTGAGAGCTACATGCTTACCTTCCTCAAGGCCAGTGACTCACTATTCTATGGAAGGCAAGAGTTGTAGAACACTTGTTGCGAAAGCCAAACTGACTGCAATTTAGAATTGCATATTTATCTAGGTAAGCATAAAGCCGAGCTTTTAATATAATTTCAGTAACCTTAGCCAATATGGGTATTATTGAAATGTGGCGGTAGTTACCCATACTCAGCGGATCATCTTTTTTGAAAATTGGCAGTACAATTGCTTTTTTAAAGAAATCAGGACAAATACCCTGCTCAAAACATGCATTGATAATAAGCGTTAGGGGGTTCAAAATTATATCCATGGTTTCCTTTAGAATTTTTAAGTTCATAGCATAAACGTCAGGGCAGTTGGAATTCTTCAGTGAAGTTATAGCATCTGTTACCTCCAAAGTCGTGACAGGAGTTAAGAGAAAACGTATGTGTAGGAGAGAGAATATCTGTTACAAAATTCGAGGCTAAATGTTCCGTTTTGGATGTCGTTTATTAAATTTTCAGCTATTGTAGCAAAAAAATGATTAAAGTCAGCATGGGAAATATCTGACAGAGTTTATTTTGTTAGTCTTATTTCTCTATTTATTACTTGATTTTTTAATAAATTCATCATAAGCAAATTTTTTACAGCTATGAATAGTATGCTTGTAATGACGATTTAGAGTTCTGTAAACTGTAAAATCATTTAATACTACTCATTCTGGGAAAAATGTCACACAAATATGTAATTGAATTGATGCAGAAATTTATGGAAACGGAATCAGTTGGAACACGAAGCATAACCTAACGCGAGTGGCTAATTACGAAGCTATGGAAGTAACAGTTTTAGGAACAGTCACTTTAGAGAATGAGCAAACTTTATCACAATTATCTAGAGCAACCGGTGTTTCACGCATCAGTGTTTTTAGAATTTGACATAAGCACAAATTTCATCCATACAAAATAAAATTAGTACAGGAATTGCTCGAGGATGATCCTGATCGTCGTCTCGAGTTTTGTGTAGTATTGAGTGGAAGTTTAATTGACACTTTAAATCTTTTGTACAACATTTGTTTCTTCGATGAATGTACATTTTCTGTCAATGGATTAGTCAATAGACACAATTTCGAATTGAGAATGATCCACATGTAATTGCGCGAATTTCATACACAAAAACTTCAAAAACTGAATGTTTGGTGTAGTATCCCAGGAGATCATATTGTTGGAGTCCTTTTTTATTGAGGGAAACTTCAATAGTGAGTCTTATCTGGAATTACTTAGAGAAGCAGTTGATCCACAAATTACTCAAATAATAGAAAACTATGACACTTTTTCTGAAATTCTCCTTGCATTTCAACAATATGGAGCACATTTTGCTGTGACTGTCAGTCAATTTCTTAATGATACATTCCCTGGTCGTTGGATAGGTAAAAGAGGTCCCATGATGGAGTAGCCACCTAGGTCACCAGATTTAACTCCTTTAAACTTTTTTGTGGGGGTATTTGAAGAATAAAGTCTATGCAACTCAACCAGACTCGCTAGATAATTTACAACAAAGGATTGTTCAAGAATGTCAATATTTAACGCCACAAGTGTTTCCTAATGTTAGAGAGGCGTTTGAAACGCGACTGTATCATTGGAGGTCAATGGAAGTCAGTTTGAACACCTAATAAAGTAATTTTTGGTATTGAATTGTTTATTAGGTACTCTACACCGTTTTTTAATTTAAAATAATATGTAGCTCCCAAAACTATTCACTTTAGATCCAATAAATTATACATTCTTGTAATAAGCTCTTCGATGAGAAACTAATGACCTGAAAAAATATGGGGTGTTCCATTTAAAAAAATTGTTAGGATGGCTCTGGGGGTGAGGAGGTGGAACTAATCCTTGGTCTATTTATAAGATAATTGTGTCCTCTTCTTTTCTCTATTTGACCTGTTTTTGCGTTTTTTTGCAAAAATCAACATATCCAAATTTATTTAGGGTGGATACTTTTCATTGAAATGCACTGTATATGAATTACAATTTATTGCAATCTAAAATTGAACCACAAAAGAGGTTCGCGCTATTGTAAATCCATTTTGCAATTACAGTAAAAGCCATCTGGTTTCAAGTACCATTTAATGATAAAATTTAAATCGTTATTTAAAAGTGCATGTACCTATACACATAATATCTTTTACGGAAATTTAATTACACCAAAATGTAGATTTATATCAAAACCACAAATTAATAGAGAGGGTAGAAGCTAGATTATAATCGAAAAACTAAGAAAATCGATAGAATACGCCAAAATAATATGGATGGATATGTCCTATAAAGTTTAACCTAAAAATGCTTAGTTTTCGGGATGGAGGGCGCATTATTCCGGAAATAATTGAGATATTGTTATGAAATTCAGAAGGTGCAACTTACGTGTACTTTGAACCATAGATTTTGTCTGTCCATTCAAAATTACATTAATGAAGAAATAAGAGAACGTATAATTTTTTAAACGATTCTAAATTAGCAGCTAATTGATAAGTAGGAGGATGAATGATTTTGAAATGAGTTTAACTCAAAGACGTTGCATCCTATCAAAAAAATTTAAGAAAACTTTCTTGTGAATTAATAATAGTAAATGTCGAAAAAAAAATTGCTTAGTTCAGTGGCGTCCCGTTTTTTTTTTGAGAAGAATATCCTCGACACCACCACCGTCACGCCTCTGATTGGAACAGAGAGATAGAAACTATGGTGATAAATGTACTGATGTACGTAACGTTCACCTTTCGAATTTCATAGCAATATCTCAATTATTTCCGGAGATATATGGGAAAAACTAAAAATGAATTAAAACTTCAACACCCTCTCTCTCGAAAACAGCATTTGTAGCTATAAGTTTATATAACACACATCCATATTATTTTGGCGGGTTCTATGGATTCTTTCAATTTCCCGATTAAAATCTGACCCACCCTGTATACAGGCTCTCCTTAAAAAAAACCTTTAATTCGATAAAATATTTATAAGCATGAAGTATAACTTTTTTATGAAATGACCCCAAATATCCCCTATAGGATTGAGATCAGGGCCTTTTGCCGGCCAAGGGATCATGCAAATATGGTTTTGGTCTACACAATTCCTGTTAATTCTAGCAATATGGGCTGGACAGTTATCGTACTAATATAAAAAAACGTATTATTGGAATCAGTAATTGTCCTTATGGATAATTCTTTTGATTCGGATTAACTAAATTATTATCCTGCTCTGCAGACCAAATGTGCTTTCCGCTGCATCCTTAAACTCATTGATACATGTGATATTTATCTCACTGGTGTTTTAACACAAGCAATACAAGATTTGATTATAAATCCTCTGCTGCAGCACTGTAAGGTCATCCATTTTAAATTTTTGCAATTGCACTGGCTTCTCGAGCTTCTGACAAAAATATTCGAGACATGCACTTTTGTTTTTTTTGTTGTAGGTATCAAACTTTTTTACGGGTATTTTGTTTTACAAATGTTCTAAAATGAAAGATATTTTGCAACTTAATCTATTGGGAAATGAATTTAATTCTTGCGGAGACAATACTAATAATCTGAATGACGTCAGAAGACTAAAATTTAAAACTTTCTTCTTTTTTAACTCAATGGAACTTAAACAAATTGGGAAAAAATGTATTGGATTTTAATTTGAAAATGATAGCAGATAAGCAAATAAAATCGTGGTGGGAAATGCCTATTCACCAATAAATGTTTTTACATCGCTCATACTTATATAATATTCCTTGAAAATAATTTTCATATAATCTATGTGAGCAATTTTTTAAATTGACAGTTTTTAAACATTGTGAGCTAAAAGTATTACAGAAAGGAAGCTTGAGCGTTTGTTTTATATTTTAATTAGTGGTTCAGTTATTGTTCCAAATAAGATACTTTGTATACGTTTCAAACAATAGAGATGAAAAAGAAAATGCAACGAACTTCGTCAATTTTAACGGTGAATTTATTCAAGAAAAGATTAAAATTTAAAATGCATAAAGAATTTCATTAAATATAATTTTTTCCCAAAAAAAGCTTTTTACAATGAAATTTAATTATGGCAAATAATAAAAAATAAATTATAGCCTGCAAATGTTTATTATCGGCTTTAGATAGAGGTTATTTCAAATCATTCCGTTCTTAATAAAACGCTGCCGAATTTTTAATAAATCTGGACGTGGCACAACAAAGAATTTCGTTTTTTAATCAAGCAAGTAATTAACCAGAAATTTAAAACAGTTTTAAATAATAACAACAATAAATTGTATTTTGTTCTAAAGATCCAATTAAAATAAAATTGATAGGACCCTGTGTTCTCCTAAGTTTGCAATACTGATACAATAATAACTAAGCCAGAATTTCAGGGAGACACCTGCAGCTAAGCCTAACAGGTCGTTTCTCTAAATACAATCAGACAACTTTGGGATGCTGAGACAACTGACATCGCATAGGTACAAGAAAAATCAAAAACTTGTCAAATGTTTTGTTTTTTATTTACGACGGTTTCTTCACAAATACTTGAGAGCACTATCAACACAATTACCGTTCGAATTTATATTGCTTGTTCGAATTTATATTGCTTGTTCGAATCTATATTCTTGTTTCTTTTACTAGTTTTCGAAAGATGATTGTCAAATTACCAACTTAGAAAAAACAAAAAATTTCACATTTTAAATTTAGACGTGTGACGGAACAAATTGTCTTTTTGT
Organism: Rhamnusium bicolor; assembly: GCA_029963845.1. Classification (NCBI taxonomy): domain Eukaryota; kingdom Metazoa; phylum Arthropoda; class Insecta; order Coleoptera; family Cerambycidae; genus Rhamnusium; species Rhamnusium bicolor. The sequence continues at coordinate 10,819 of JANEYF010004430.1, forward strand.
AACGCCATATCCTAAAATGACATTTATTGGACAGTTTCAATGAATCAAAACAATGTCACTATTGACAAGTGAAAAATAAAGAAAAAAATGTGAAATAAAGAAATTTTATTTCACAGTGTGAAATAAAACTTAAGAGTTAACAAGCTTTTTTGAAAAGATAATTTACTGGATATAGGGCTAAAAAATTTAAAGTTTTTGACAGAGCAGATGTCGAACGTTTTTTACTAGAAGTACCAGATAAAAAGTTTTTAATGTTGAAATTTGTATTAATAATGGGCTTGGTTGGCGCTTGTCGTCGAGAGGAACTTTACAATATGACCATTGATGACATTGTGAGAAAAGACTGCATGCTGGTTGTTAAAATACCTGATTCGAAGACCCACATTGAAAGCACTTTTAATTGATGAGACAGTTTATGGAATAAATCCACTAAATATTTATGATAAATATGCAGCTATTCATGTGAATCACAAAGGGATTTTTCTTCAATATCGAGGAGAAAAATGTACGGTACAACGAGTTGGTATTAATACATTTTCAAAAATAGCAAGTATTATGTAGTGGTGAGAGGTATGTGAAACTTCTCATATGGTCCAAATGCTACTATCCGACCGACATCATAGATGTCTCTGTGGCGGATAGCTACTTGCGAATCAAATACTGAGAGCGGCGACCTCTAGCCCAGGTGGACTAAACTACTGTTATTAAATATAATTTGAACGAGACAACTACTCAGCGGGCAAATACCCCGACCTGCATTGGATTATACCTCTCACCACTACTCAGCCAAAGATTTTATTGAAGAGAAAGAAAGTTTAAATGAATTCTATTTGAAGAACGAGATTTAATTTTTAAATTTTAAAGTATATCATAGGTTATAAAGATTTTTTTGAATATAGAAGTTTCACATAACTCTCTTCATTACTCAATTTACCTTAGTCAGTATATGACTAGCAGGTTGGCCACTATCATTTGTCTGCTCCATAACCTATGCCATACTGAGGAGAACTAATAAGTTCGAAACCGGTCTATGTCTGGTTAGGAATTGACAAATGATATTGGCTACGGATCTATCATGATTTGAAGGTATAATCCAATGCAGGTTGGGGTATTTGCCCGCTGAGTAGTTGTTTCGTTTAAATCATATTTAATAACCAAGTATTATAGCTAAATACCTTAACTTATCTAATCCTGAGCAATATACAGGTCACAGCTTTAGGAGATCTTCGGCATCACTATTAGCTGGTGTATTAGCTGGAGCTGATATTTTTACCTTAAAACGTCATAGGGGATGGAAATACTCAACAGTTGCTGAGAGATATATAGAAGATGGCGCCCAGAACAAAAAGAAAATTTCAAAACAGATATTTTCAAACAATACTACAGAAATGACTATGTCTGCCGATGTAGTCGTTGGTGAAAATCAGACCAGACCACCATATTAATATAAATGAATGAAATATTTTTCACACATCTGAACCTATAATTCCAGGACTAAATATAAATAATATTAGTAACAGTACTATTCATATAAATTTTCTTTAAATTATGAATAAAATTGTTCATGAAATTTGTTAGTTATTAATAATTGTTTGATGTAAGAACTTTAATTTGTTGTCTGTTGACTATTAAGTTTTATTTGACAGTGTGAAATAAAATTTCTTTATTTCACACTTTTTTCTTTATTTTTGACTTGTCAATAATGACATTGTTTTGATTCATTGAAACTGTCCAATAAATGTCATTTTAGGATGTGGCGTTACAAGAATAGTTATTTACGTAACCAATTATGAAAAGACTAATTTTATTTGACGAATGTAATATTTGCCAAAAAGAGCGAGCGAGTTTTGTAAATTACATGAGTCAAGTAATAGTTATTTACGTAACCAGTTATGAAAAGACTAATTTTATTTGACGAATGTAATATTTGCCAAAACGAGCGAGCGAATTTTGTAAATTACATGAGTCAAGTAATAGTTATTTACGTAACCAGTTATGAAAAGACTAATTTTATTTGACGAATGTACAAATTACATGAGGCAAGTAAAATTACTTTTTCATAACCTGTTGAGTACAAAATTTTATCTAATCCCGCTTTAAAATAGGAAAAAAAATGGAAATCAGTTACGTAAAAATTCATTACATCACTCAGTTATGTAATGGGACTGACAGTTATGAAAAATGTGACGTTTCTTAACGTCAAAAATGCATTTAAAACTTGACATTTCATAACGGGGTTAGATAAAATTACTTTTCATAACGTGTTAAGTACAAAATTTTATCTAATCCTGCTTTAAAATAGGAAAATGATAATAATCAGTTATGTAAAAATTCATTATATCACTCAGTTATGTAATGGGACTGAGTTATGAAAAATGTGACGTTTCGTAACGTCAAAAATATTACATTCGTCAAATAAAATTAGTTTTTTCGTAACTGGTTACGTAAATAACTATTTCATAACCTGTTAAGTACAAAATTTTATCTAATCCCGCTTTAAAATAGCAAAATGATAATAATCAGTTATGTAAAAATTCAATACATCACTCAGTTATGTAATGGGACTGAGTTATGAAAAATGTGACGTTTTGTAACGTCAAAAATGCATTTAAAACTTGACATTTCATAACGGGGTTAGATAAATACTATTATGGAATTGTACGTATAGTTTTACACAACTAATCGTTATGTATAATTTTATAAAGTAAATGGAAGGTACTAATAATTATTGTGTTTAAAAAAATGTGGTGAGAATTATTTTACAATAAAAACAAATGAATAAAAAAACTAAAATATTGTATTAAATAACGAATTAAAATAATCCAAGATAATAAGTATTGGTACATATTTCAGTGAAATGGAAATAGTAAAAATTTATCAGAAGTCCTGTCCTCTATCTCTTAAAATAAATCAAGGGAATAAAACTACAAGAGTGTAGAATATATTGGCATACGAATGATTTTTAATAATCATGTTTCGTACTGATACAGAACAGGTAAATGTACCAGCCAGAAATCAGTTTGCATAGATTCAGGAATGTATTTGTGGTACATAGTTAAATTATATCTGTTTATTTAGGTAAATTATTAATTAGTTCTTATATCTAGTTGGACAAAAACAATGCAGACAGTCTGAAATAACTTAAAATATTCAAAACGAGAAAATTTAATTGCAATAAAACAGATAAGCAAATAATATCTGTATGTAATATTTTAAAATAAAACCTTAACTAATAGTTTCTCTTATGATGATTTAGAAAACCGAAAAGTTATAAAAAATTACGTGTATATCTGACTGAAAATCCCAAGAAACACTATCAAACATTATTTGATGTCAACGGTCAAGAAAAGGAAAAATGTTTACAGAGGATCTCGGGAGGAATCTGCCAAACTTTAGGGATATATTTATTCATTAAGAGATTTTAGACAAAGCATATTACATAAACATCGGTGTTATGGCTTGTTGAAGAAAAATACAAGAAAGGTCATAAAATAGAATAGAATAGAATAGAATAGAAATAGAATAGAAATTTATTTCCCAATTTAGATACATATGTACATTTGGTACGTCCAAAAAATAATGAATAGGTTGTCTACATTGCAGTTAATTTATATTGTCACATTTTAAAACTTAATCACTATATATATAAATAACTACTTAATCAATAGTATACATATATTACGTCACATTTTAAAACTTAAGATAAGGCAAAAAAAAATAAATAAAAATTGTTATACACTAACAACAGAATCAGACCAATAAAAATAAAAACTACTTTAAACTATTAACAAATTCATTTACACTATAAAAAAGCATTTTCCACCAGCATTTTCCTAATTTTTCTTTTGAATACGGGTAAATTCAATTCTTTAGTTGCCTTAGGAATGCTGTTAAATAAGATAATACAATTATAGTGCAATGAGTTTTCAAATGTTGCTGTTTTATGTACTGGGATCAGCAACAGATCTCGATGTCTGGTATTATACTCGTGATTATTTGCTGAGGAGGAGAAAGAATACAAATTTATTTTAGCAAATAATAGGCATTTATATATATAAATGCAAGGAACAGTCAAAATGTTGTTCTCTTTAAATACATCTTTACAGCTATGTCTATAATTTAAGTTAAAAATTAATCGTAGTAATCTTTTCTGGGAGATAAAAACGCGTTGCAGGTAACTCGATCTCCCCAGGTTAATATATTCAATGAAAAGTGTGAATACGCTAAGGCATAGTACACACCTAGGAGACCTGTTTGGGTGATTGTATCTTGTAATTGCAAGATGGCGAAGTAAGTTTTATTGAGTAATTTACAGATATGGTCAGTGTGTATTTCCCACGTTAAGTTGCTGTCAATATAGGTGCCAAGGAATTTTGTAGAGTTACTAAAACATATGTTTTCTGTTATAGTTACCGGTCTTCTAAGATTAAAATTAATGAAAACCATTTTTTCACTATTTAGAATAAGCTTATTCCTCTGACACCAGTCATGTACGTCATCCAACATCACATAAATCTTATGAAAAAGTTCATCCTGAGTAACAGCTGATACCGAGACAGTGGTGTCATCAGCATACATCATGGTTTCGCCGTGTTGAATATAATTTGGCAAGTCATTAATATATATTAAGAACAACAATGGACCCAATATTGAGCCCTGGCGTACACCCACAGTTATATCATATATATCAGATTGAGAATCATTACACTTTACCACCAGTTTACGATTTTGCATGTAGGAATCAATACAACTTAATAGGCATCCCCGTATACCAATATTTTCCAACTTATTGACTAGTATATTTCGATCAACAGAGTCGAAGGCTTTCGATAGGTCGAAAAATAGCGACACGACATATTTACCATCATCCAGCTCTTTATAAATATATTTAAAGAAACTAACGGATGCTGTTTCCGTTGATTTGGATGATCTAAACCCATGTTGACACTCAGTAAGTATTTTATATTTTATTAGAAAAGACATGATGCGATTGTAAATTATTTTTTCCAATATTTTTGAGAATGCACTTAGTAAGGAAATTTGTCTGTAGTTTTCAATATTAGTCACACAACCTTTCTTGAAGATGGGAATTATGGATGCAATTTTCAGGAAGTCAGGAAATTCACCATTACAAAGAGACATATTTATAAGATGCAAAAGAGGCGCTATTATGTTATCAGATATATGATTTATTATTATTGATTGATGATTTATTGATGATTTATTATTATTTAAATAAAGTTCTTCACTTATAAACAATAGAAATTTGAAAGGAATAACTAAATAAGCTCCAATAATTATTTGAATACACTTTTGAGCACGGTAAGATATGAAGTTTTTTCGCATTCTCTAGTACTTGACGATTACAGTGAATTTCAGATACAGTATTAAAAATTCTCTGAATTAAGTCGTCTCGATTATTGATTTTCTCTGCGTAGACAAGCATTTTCATGTGTCTTTGAAGGTAACAATTTAAAAGGGTTTAGTCTGGGGATCGTGTTGGCTAAGCATATGCTCCCTCTCCACCGATCCAGCGGTTTGGGTAGGTTTGATTGATGTAAGCAAATACTACCGTCATTCGGGGTGAAGTCGGACGATTTTTTGCCGTTTTTTGTTAATAAAAATTACAATTTTCAAAAGAAAGTTTGCAAATAAATAATTTAGAATCTCGCATGTCTCTATTGTCAAATTCCAAAGTAGAACCAAATAAATTTTCATTCCTCCCACTACTTTTTTTAAAGAGTGTCCGCCTCCACCCCTATGTATGGAGTAAAGGCAGACGACCATATATTAAGCGTTAAAAATTGTCTTAGACCCTAGTACGGGGCAAATTCGGATAAAAAATTAAAAATATATATATTCTATTTATAAATGTTAGGTACAAAATAAAACAAAGAGGCACTTTAAGGTCTTTATTCGTAGAAAAACATGTAAATTTACATTAAAAACATAAAACGTCATCTCTTATTGACTAATAGGCAACATAAACAAGAATTCTGGTGATAATATTTGAATAACTAATAACTAATAATATAACATTAATGTAAAAAATATCTTATAAAATATGTTTGGCTTTTACCTACTCTATTTTAATATTTTTCAATGGAGACAAAAGCGGGAAATGATATCTTTGGCGCCTTAAATCTTGAAACTTTTTAAATATTTTCACGATTTGATCTTCCGCTATAATGCTTTCATCCTTAACTGTCGAATATGTAAAATATTCCCCCTATTTTTTCTAAATTTGGTTTTTTTAGGAAATTTACTAAAAAATATTTTTATTTTTTTCTGACATAACTTCGGTAACACAATCAACATAGTATTTATTAGCTTTGGTTTTTGAACAACAGAACTTAACTACTACAGAAATTCCTACCTCTATTGCAGTCAGCAACATTAGTATCACTTTTGATGGAACATGTTCTCATTATCTTCATCCTGCATATCTACAGTTTCTTCTTGATCATACTCATTTTCACACTAACGTTCTTCTTCAAGTTCTTCATCTTCGCTTATATCTTCTAGGGCTATCTTGGCCTCACTATCAGATGTCCCATATCCCTTAAGGAAATGCCTTTGCCAGCAGGCACTTGCAATTTTTTCCACGTCCCTTCTTAAAGTCTTGAGTAACAGTTAATCTACTTTCGTGAAGGAATGTCTTAAGGATGTTGGTCCAATGTTCCTCATTTACGTCTTCGTTTTCCTTTCTCTCGGGATCAGATATTTTCTTGAGAACAGCATTTGGTGACAACGGACAATTCCACGGGCTCGAAAGCCAGACTTGATATTCGTTTCTATATTTTCGATCTTTTCGATTGCTTTCTTTAAAAGCGCAGGGAATTCCAATTTGAGAGTACAACCTCTGTTTTTCATTTTTCATTCAGCAAGCACATATCGCCAGACTATTTTAAATAGGCCAAAAAAAGACACGTCTAACGGTTGTAGCATATGTGTTCCATTCGGTGGCAATAAAACAAAATCAATATCATTTTGTTCGCAACACCGTAAAACGTTTATCGAAGTGTGAGTTGTCAAGTTGTTCCCTATTAAGACCATTCTTCCTGGAAGTAGGGTAAGAGAATCTTATCAAATCAATCATCAAAGGTCGTAGAATCAAACCAACCGGATTTGGTGCGGTTATATACAGCACCATCAGGACCACCTTCTACCCAGGTTGAATACAAATGTACATACTTGTAAACTACATATGAGGGTAGAAGTACACCCGATCCACTAATGGCCATCATGATCGAAGTGCTGGATTTGCTGGAATTTACAATCCTTTCTATCTCTTTGATCCTCGTCTCCATAAAACTTTTATTTTACCGGGATCACCAGTGAGATTACTTTCATGTAGTTTGTAAGGTTTGATGATAGAATATTTTCAATTGTTGGTCCTAAATTTTCAAAATAAGTCTATATTATTTCCTTCGTAATATTTGCTCTCGATCGCTTGATATTTTGGGCAAATCGTTAAGTTAAAATATTATTGCGACAGAGAAATTTTTAAAACCAATCTACTCCAGGATAATTATTTTTAAATTGTTTTATCTTTTCTCCTTTTCTGTCCAAATACCCTTTAACTAGCAATCTATCTTGTAATAGGAAAACCCCACTACTGGCAGAGTTTTACAATTCCTTCGGCCAAAATTCTTTCTTCTTCAACTGAAATTACGCATTGTCCACCATGTTTCTTACTTTTTCTTCCCTTCATCTTATCATGTAATGTAGATTTTGGCACTCTGTCTTAAACTTTTCTTACCTTTTTTAATATTATCGAGTGCTTTAGCTAAGTTTTCTTCAGTGTAATTCATGAAAATAATTCCGATTTTCTTTTTGTAACGTCTAACCATGGTGTCCGTCTTCAACCCTACAAAATGAGTTTTTCTGCAAAAAGGCCTTTATTTAAGAAAAAGCAAACATTTAAAAAAAATTTTGCTTTGGATTTACTAAAATAAACCACATGACAAAAAAAAACTCATTTTGTTTTTTTATTTTTAGGATTCCCTTATGTACAACAGTTTCTTTTCGAGTTATCAAATTCTAAGGAAAAAATATTATTTATAAAATCCTTACTAACGTGCTCTACGAAGAATTTTTTTTGCGAAAATTTACCCCCCAAAACAATTCAGACTTGTACTGGCGAGAATATGCCGGTCGCGGTACATGCCCTTGAAATAAAACGTTGACCAATACCTTTCTGTCCGAGTTCGCCCCCACAGTCCGACTTCACCCCGAATGACGGTATACGGTGAAAATTCAGTGGTACTCCGTCTTGTTGTAGATACATTGCTATTCAATTTGCTAATGAAACATGTTCTAAAAGAATTAATAGGTAATTTTCTAGAAAATCGTAGTACACATCCCTCGTAAGACGATCAATGAATACATGTGGTGCAATAAGCTGGTTTCCAATGATGCCACACCCGCATGTTCACAAAAAAATCTTTGTTGAAAATTGCTTTCCACCGTTTCATGAGGATTATTACGAGCCCGTACATGATTATTCATTGAGTTGTTAATTCCATCGAAAGTAAAGGTTGACACATCGGTATATAAAATGAAACTGGGAAGTAGGGGTATGCAGTAATTCAACCGCTCACTGTAATCCTCCAGTTTAAGATTTTGAACTATTTGTAAATGATAAGCATACAAACCCTCATGATACAATAATACAGTAATGCGAGGTAATCCAAGATGTAGAAAGTCTGCGAGTGCTAAGTCTACAACTACGTTATATCGATTGAAAGTTGTCATGTCGGGCTTCTTCAACAGGCATCCATGCTGACTTTATTATTATTACAAAAGATCCAGTGTCCCGAAGTATCGATGAACACCCGTCTACTTGGTAATACATTACTGATGGAAAAACGCCGACGATATTCCTGCTGGGCAGTTCTTTCGTTACCATTACAAAAACCATAAATGAATTGAATATTCGCAAATTGTTCATTTGTAAACTGGCAAATCAAAGGGTGACTTATAAGTGACAGTAGAAAATTATGACATTGTTTAGAAATTCCTACTCCTTAAAATGAAGTTTTTCAGTTGATGTAACTTTCTTGCTTAAAATTACTCATGGAGCATATCCCTAAAGTTTGACAGATTCCTTTCGGGACACCCTGTATATAGTGTGTGTTATATATATATATATATATATATTATATATATATATATATATATATATATATATATATATATATATATATATATATATATATATATATATACACTTATTTTGCAATATAATTTGAATTGAGATTTTATAATAGGAATGGGAAAACTAAATTATTTAAATTATTGTTTAATATATTTGTACACGTAAAATAATGTAAAGAAACATCAAGTTCAATAATATTTTTAAGTGTATTTTGAAGCATTTGGTGAATAATAAATATAATTTAGGACTAAATTAAAAGCACTTAACATAATATCTTTTCTGCATTTAAATATACATTAGGATAAGATATTACAAAATATATGGTTCGATGGTTATAGCAATTTTTAATGCAGTAACATAATCAAAGAAGTTTTAATCAAAATACGTTGCGATAATATCAATTGTTAAGCAATTTTGCAAACCACTTAATTTTCATATTGTCCGTACATTTTGTTTAAAAATAAAATATTTATTACCTGTATGAAATAATCAAGAATGAAAATGATTTCTATATTAAGACGCGTTAATTTCAAATTAGAATATGCATTACTGACCTCGCTAGAAAATATAAATATGAGTTTCCCTTTGTTATGATCCTTAAGGAAGGAAAACTGGTAAAATAAAAATGAAAGTATTAAAATACTTCTATGGCTTCCAGTATTACATAGTAGGATTTATAATGCCACAGTATATTTTCTGAATTCCAGTAATTAATTTAGCCCGAAAGTTTTTAAGTGATACTTACAGTCCTTTCACAATTTAATTTTAAGAGCATCTGTTAAAAAGTACTTATTGTTTGATTAATACTACACTAGAATTATAAAATTATCCACCAATCGGCCCTACAGCATATTATGAATTTAAAGGAAAACGGCGATAACGGCTGATATTGAAATTGTAGAATGAATAGGCCGATTATAATGTATATCGATCCAGAGCTTCTAAAAAAGGATAAATATATACAAAATGGGACCGCACGCAACTATAGTGTCACGTACTAAATCATTAATCACTGTTGGAAATATTTCATTGTTGCCGAGGTCAGAGGGTCAAGAAACGATACTTGGTAGCACCCACTAATATAATATACACTATTCGTCTCGATTTCATGCAAAACCTGCGTTTAATGCAATGAAAGGTAAGAAAATTAGAGCGTAAATATGCTGCTTCATTGCCATTAAATTATTATTATTATTATAAAGGGTGCCCGCAGCTCTAGTTGAGCCTTGACCTTCTTTAGCCTTTTTCACCAGTCGGCTCTGTTCATTGCTAACCTCTGCCAGTTTGTCGCGCCGATCTCTCTGGCATTCTCATCTGCACCACCGTTCCATCGTAATTTTGGCCTACCTCTACCCCTACTTCCCATAGGTTGTGTCTTGGAGGGTTGTTTTCGCGTGTACTTATCATCTCAATCTCCCTATTTTTATGAAGAATAAAACATCTCTACCGTTGGCTGTATTCTTATAGTTATAAATTTAATGGTTGTTCTCCTCCTCCATATACCCTTTTCGTAGACTGCACCAAATATTCTCCTCAGGATCTTTCGTTCGAGGATAAGTAAGAGTCTTCCATCTGCTTTGGAGATGGTCCACGTGTTTGATCCGTATATCAGTACTGGTAGGATAAGAGTCTTATAGATTGTGAATTTGGTTCCCTGACTTAGATATCTGTTGTTTGGGTGTTTATTTAGCCCAAAGTAGCACTTGTTTGCTAATACTATCATTCGTTATATTTCTTCTGAGACAGACTTTTCATTTGTCACAAGGGAGCCTAGGTTTGTAAATTTGCTAACCACTTCAAAATTGTAGTTGTCAAGACTGAAGCTTTCACAAATATTTCTGGCTCTATTATTCGGAGCTGAGGCCATTACCTTTATTTTATATTCATTTATTCGGAGGTCCATGTTTTCTGCGGCAGTTGACAAGGTAGCAAACACTTCCTTTAATTTGTGAGTAGTGTGTGCTGTTAGGTCTAACTCATCTGCATAGGCCATGGTTTGTGAAGATTTATTAAAAATTGATCCCTGTTGTCTTGTTCGGTGTCCCTCACAGCTTTTCCATTGCCATGTTAAAAAAAAGACAGGCCAGCTGATCCCTCTGCCACCGTAGTCTTACGTGGGTTTCAAAAGTTTGTGATAGTTTGCACTGTATTTGTACTTTGCAGATAGCTTTATGCATTGTGACTCACACAAGTCTTATTAGCTTATCGGGGATGTTAAATTCGTCCATGGTTTCATACAGTTTTTGTCTCAGCACACTATCAAACGCTTATTTAAAATCTGTGAACAGGTGGAAAATATCTATGTTGAATTCGTGAGTTTTTTCCAGTATCTGGTGTAACACAAAGATCTGATCTATGTTATCGGCCAGGTCTAAACCACTTTGATATTCACTAAGGGGATCCTCAGAGTATACACTTAAACGGCTGTATACGACACTAGAAAATACTTTGTAAATAGTATTAAAGAGGATTATTATTCCTCTATAGTTTTTACACTTTAGATCGCCTTTTTCATTCAGTGGGCAAGATGATTCGGTTACACCACTCTTCTGGTATCTGATTTTAGTTCCATGCTCTTTTCGTCTACCAGTTATTTATTATTCCATCACTGTCTGCTAGATTAAACTCAGGTTTTGCATGAAATCGAGACCAATATTGTATACACAGGTTGTTTCGAAAAGATTTGGACACCAGTTAACTCTAGGTTTTTGACATCAAATCAAGTCGATTCAACAAAAAATTGTGGGTCTAACTTTTTTCGTTTTCAAGATACAGGGTGCCAAAGAAAAAATTATTCATTCATTTCTTGACTCTATTTCAGAGACTATGATATGTATCGATTTTTTTATAAAAAAAAAAATTATTAAGAAAAGCTGTTTAGTCATCCCAAAAGGACACATCCAAAATTTAGTTAAAAACACAAAAAATTTCAAATTTTTTCAACAGTTGCAAAAAAATAAGAACGCATTTTTTTTCAACATTTAGAAATTGACCTACTGAGACGATTCTAAATATTATTTCTTAATAAAAATTTTTGATTTTATCAAAAACAAAAAAACACTTATGTTTTCAACTGTTTATATCGTGAGCACACAGCGAAGAGCTACCCCATTTTTGCCAAATTTTGAATATTATAGCCGTTAAGTCCACATTCGTTCAATCTTCCATGTGAAAAACCAACTAAATCCATAACGCATGTTATTTCAGTAGTATAGAAGTGATCACTGGAAGTCCAATTTATAGTGAACATGGAGGGCTAAAATCCACTAAAATTGTTAATGAAAAATATGTTGTAGGGAACTTGCACATTTTTTTTACTTCATAAAAATGTTCTACAATACTAAAAAATAAGATATGCAAAATATGACGCATTAATTCCCAATAATAAATTTGTTATAAATTATTAAAGTTTCGCGCGCGAGCGAACCGTTTCAAACAGGTTCAATAGCGCGGGAGTAGTCGTGACATCACACCATACTACGACGGAGATCCCAGCACTCGACTGCTTGATTTCAGCCGTAAAAATACCAGCATCGCCATAAATTTTAAGTGTATAGGTACTTAAAATGGAAACAAAAACTCCTTATTTTAAATATTGCATTGTACCGTTGTGTAAGAATACTACAGTAAAAGTGCCAGATAAAATATTTATAATGTTGCCAGAAGATAAGATTCGTCGATCAAAATGGCTAAAAGCGTGTAGAAGAAATGAAAAAGACATTTCACAGAGCAGTAGGTCTCTACATGTGTGTGAAGATTTTAATGTAAGTACATTATTAAATACTATATGTCTATCTACTAGTTTTTCGCAGGCGGGCAATGGGAGAAAATATTCCGAATTCCGAATTATTGAATTTTAATTAGGTAGGATTAAAGAAAGAATGTGTATACAATGTTAGAAAATAAGATTAGTAAGATAGAATGTAATTTAGTGATACTAAGTAAAGGTAATTTCCTGGTGCGAAAGTAAACAGCTATTTATTATTATACTCTTCGCAAATACGATTACGAAGAGTATATTGCATTTGATCGGGACATTTCTAAAATCGTTAATATCGCTCGCAGAGAAAAAATCATTTCGTTCGTCATCGAATTCTGAACAACTTCCAAAATGTCCGTCTGTTCATCTGTCCGTCCGTCTGTCTGTCCGTCACGTTTCTTGTAAGCACGATAACTAAAGAAAAAAAGTCCGTTCGAATTGAAATTTGGGCTATAAGTTAGTGTTAGCTAGAGGAAGAAATCCATTGTTTTTGAAAAAAATCAAATAGTAAATAAAAAAGTTATAGGACATTTTATTTAAAAATATGAATCTACAGAGGCTGCAATTTTCAATGTGCTACTAAAATTGAAGTAATTTTCTGACTTACCAAAATGCTGTAAAATATACTACCACAAATTTCGCCTACGCAGTCATCATCGGGAGATGAAAAATTGAAAGATGCGGCATATATGATCAATATATTAGGTATTGTAAGAATGAATCTTAGTTTAATACTATAAAATATACTGCCACGCGTTTCGCCAATACAGTCAGCACCATCGGGAGAGAAAATTAAATATGTAGTCAATACATTAGGTATTGTAAGAATGAAGTTTATAAGACAAACACAGATTCTTTTCAAAAAACTGCGAAGAGTATCCTACAGAATGTCCAACAATTATATAAAAAGTTCAATAACACTACTGTCTGCGAAGAATAAAATGTTTTACCACTAGTATATATAGTATATTGCAAATACCTTTCCCTTGTCCTTTAATTTATTCTATTCAAATCTTACATTTATCTAGGTATTATGTGAAATGATAACGACACAATCACTTATTTCCCTTGCCCCAAAACATAGTACGAAAATACCTACGATAGGTAATTATACATTTGCGCAACATTTCCTTTGCAGCAAATGTCTTCTATAGAGACACTTTACGCGTGTGTACAAAAAAAAAACACGAAAAATATAGAAGTGGCTGTTGTAAGAATTACACTCAAGACTTTTTCAAACATAAGACTAAGTCTGCTAAAAATACTTAGTTGCGACTAAGCATTTTGTAGTTATTTCTTTTATTCCGTGATCAAGTCATAACTTATTTTTATGTTTATAAATTATTACTAAAAGCTAAAAAATACATACTTCTCTGCTGGGACCCCGCGGACCTCTCAGGGGAAAACTTTCACTATTTTAATAAAGATGCCACCATAAACATATCCACTTTAGGCAAATTATCAGATTGGCCCTTTGAAAAACTTTGATCAGTAATTTTAAAATAATGTCTGTACAACTACAATAGAAGCGGTGGTAAAAAACACTAATATTGTTAATGTAGCTCGTTTCGGGCCACTTCAATTTTATCGTGTTTAAATCCTTTTATATTGATTGGTTGGAGGAGAGAAATCCTCCCCCTTTTTTTAAGACATATCTTTATATCTTCACTTCCCTCCTCCCTTCTTTTTTTTTTTTAAAAATATGTTGGTGAATTCACTGAATTTTTTTGGAAATGCTAATCATGAATGTTGTGTTGAAAATGTATGATTACTTTTAGAAAAAAAAATCGGAATTCAATGAATTCATTACTTATTTTTGAATAACTAGACATACTTTCTCTAATCGATAGTCGATTATTTCTTTCCAAGGCCTGCATAGTTTTATTACATATTTTTATGGTGTTTTTGTCAAATTTGCCACTTGATAAAAATAAATGCTGTTTGATCATTTTTGATGGTACAAAGGAATTTTTAGGGGTTCAGATTAACGATATGGTAGGTATCAGATTTCAAATAAAGCAATAGCTAATATGGTTATCTGAATTTTGGAGGTATAAAAAATCCAAGTAGGTCGTACGTATGTACTTAGAGGAAGGCAATATAGTAAAAAATGCAGATGCTCTTCATAGTAAAAAGAAATCATTGAATTATACAAAAAAATAAAGATTTCATAGAGTTATGTCCATCTTAACATGGACACATGTATACATTGTAATATAAGGAAAGAAAATTTTAAATTTTAAGGTTGCAGTCAAAAGTGAAAGTAAGCGGAGAAAAACAAAAACTCTTTGTTATTCGTCAAGTTTTTGGAAAAGTTTGTTTTGTTCTTTAGGATATTAAATTGAGGTTATTATCCAAAAAGTTACATACATTTTAGAAATAAAATTATCTCCATATTAAAATAGAACAAAATTATTGATAATTTCTCAAATGTATTTTTTGAATATGATAAAAAAATAACGAAATTATTATATAAGATATTTTCACCTAAAATGGAACACACTGTATATATTGTACATTACTTCTTTCAAATTAACATTATAATTGGAGACCATATTTTAAAATCAGCTTTTTTGTATTTTCATCTAACTCATTTATTTTCTTTTCAGGTGTAAAACAGGGCACCTATAACAATGTTCAAAGATCGACCAAGCAAGTGTATGCTACCAAAAGGGCTCTTGCTATTCTGAATCAATATTTAAGCGAAGAATTCAAAATAATATTATTAAATTCCCTTGTAACGTCAGGATTCCAATAAATATATAAATTCTAATAAAGGCACCAAGGGTAAGTCCCATGGCAATGCTGGAAAAAATTTAATACGAAAAGGAAACCCTCAGTGAATTATATATTAATTCAGTGTATTATGCCTATGTGTTGCGAGTCATCAATATTTTTATTTATTTATAATGAAGAAAACTTATTATTTTTGAATTATATACTACTGCTATACAATTTGCAAGGACGTACTTATATGTTTTAAAATGAACGATTTATAATAACAAACGAAATCAGTGATCACTTTCTGCATATTCACCTCACCATTTCGTATTGAACTAAACATTTTTCAGGTTGTCAATATATGAAAGTATATCAGCTACAGTTGAACTTAAAGAATCAATATGATGACAAAAGATCCACGTGAATTCTGCTAAAAATTACATAAAATTATTACTACCGGCTTTAACTAATGTCATATGATTATATTGATCAGTTTAAGGTTGCGTTTTCACCACATAGCCATTTTAAATTTATAAATCGCTGTTAAAATTTTTCAATTAGTTATATCGGAAAACGAAAACATATGGTTGATTTTAAATACCATCTAGATTTAATATATAAAATTAGAGCAATACTGATGCGTATTTTTTAAACCTAAAAAATACGATTAGTTAGTTTCATAAAATGACACCAAATATAATATTAGTATTTTCTAAGTTTGTGATGTAACAAAAATGGGAGTACTGTTACGTTGCCACATTGGCACCTTTTAATATAGCAGCGGTACTTTGAACTTTTTATAACGGTACGGTCTCGAGCACCAGTTCTAGTTTTAAAGTGTAGGAACATCACTTTTTTTATGCTGTATGATAGAAGCTAGGATAACTCAGTGAAGAAATGGAATGTCCAGGGTTCTATGTGTATGGTTGTCGGTTGAGTAACAATGGATAACTTCACTTTCACCTACCGAAAAATGCGTTCTCGGTGTACAAATGATTACTTATACCTTTGCTTTAAATAATATGCAGAACCTCAACTTTACTTACTCTATTTTGTTTAAGACTGCTTCACAGAAGAATAACAAAACAATAATAAATAAATACATTAGTTTCAGTCAAGGTTATATTACAAGTAAGCAACCAAGGAACCAAGCAAGAGGTTGTAATAATGCAAGAACGGTGCTCAATTATATCAAGTACAGCCAAGTTATGGAAGCTGCTACTACGGTATTACTATTCAGGAGGCAATATTCAAATGACTATTACATGCATTTACAAAAGCAAGCCAGCGGTGATTCAAAATAAAGCAAGGGTACGGCAACTACTGCTACTGGTATCTATAGCAAGCAGTTAATGAGGCGGTATTACGGCAAGCGGTCGGTGCAGCAATATATTCAGTAGTAACGGTTACGGAGTACAAGCAAGACAGAAGTGCAGGAGATCAGTTCCAGGGACAAACGATATATTTGACAGTCTAATCGCGAAAGAGCCATATTTTAGATTAGCTCCTAATGTCCCTTATTAGGGTTTATTGAATACGTTTGTTAGACGGAACAGCTAATACATTGCACCCTGGGGATTAGAAATTTACTGATAGTTAAAGTATGACTGAGATGGAACTATCCACGTACAAGGCCTTAGAATTCTATCTTTACGTCAGCTATAAATAATGACATCCGCATATTCCCGATGCTAGCGGTTAAATAGATAACCCTACTTTTATCAATAAATAAGCGAAATTTCCTGGACATATAAGTGACTTCAGATAAAATAATACAGCAGTAAATTCGGATACAAACGGTAAATAACGGAAATACAAATAAAAACAGTAAAATGGTCAAAGTAATTCTTACCACCACCTAGTTGTGGCGGAGTACACTGAATATCTGGTGATGCGTGCTGCTAAGTTGAGCACTGACTGGAGAAGTTTCTCTTTTAATTGGCGCGATTTAATTTATACTACAATTCCAACGAGGATAGTGGCGGGGTTCTGCGTGACGCGAGAATTGGTTGACTGTTGTCCGTGGCAAACGTTATTTCAGCTAGCTTGGCGCATCGTATTTCAACAAATTCCCTGCGATAAATCATATACACAACTGTTTATAAAATATTCCAAGGATGGGAATCGCTTTCTCATAATTTTAAAACTATATTTCCGAAAAGAAATAATTTGAAACGGCCATGTACTAATATTTAAAATAAATCAACTAATAACTTATCCGGTAAATTATTAAAACAAATAGAAGCATATTCTTTCCCATGAAAAATGATTTAAATTTGATTTGAAATTATTAAACTATATTAAATTAAACTATGTCTCCTCTTACTTGGTTGAGTAACATAATAATTGATTTATCATTAGGCTAATAAAAAAACTAAGATTACCCTGAAAAGAAACCGGTTTGAAATAATGATTTTGAGAAATAATTTTTATTTCAAATACTGTACTTGCAAGATAAATTTAACTTTGTTTCAATACGATTTTAAAAAAAATATTAACACAAGTTATCGTATACAGGGTGTACCAAAGTGAACGAAAAACCCACTTAGGTCTTATTACAATAGAAAACTATTGGAAAAATCACTTCGTTACAAATTAAAAAAATGCACATCAGTATTGCCTGTAATATTATATATTAAATCTATATGATATTTAGAATGAACCATGTGTTTTCGTTTTTCGATGTAATGAACAGAAAAATTTTAACAACGATTTAAAGCTATCCTGGTGACGAGGAGTGCTAACGCCACCTTAAATTATTTAGTGGTCAAGTGCAACTATTTTTAACTTATTTGGTTAAATAATTTCCTTTATTAAACTGAAAATTTATACACTTAGAGCCAGTTCTACAGTCTCAGTTTAAATACAATTTAGGTTTTAAACTCAGAAACGCTGATAACTGATTGGTTTATATTAAGTTTAAACTACCATCTCAGAGTTAAATTGAGATTATAAAACTTGCGTTTAATCTGGTTACCATTGCAAATTACGTAAACAAATTTATACAAGCAGAGAAATTTCAAGTTATCCTATATAAGCATTTCATGTAAAAGCATACTTTCAATTACCGCTTTAATTTTGAACATATATTTATTGCTTGAAATCTATGTTTATTCAGTTTGTTCCTAATTTGTGATTCCGTTGTTAAATCTTAAATTCTCTTAAAACATGCAGTGATGAAAATAATTAATACAAAATAGTACAAAAATTTAGGTAAAAACGTTTCATATTACAAGTGCGGTAATAAATTATAGTTCTATAGATAAAAGTCACTTAAACTCACGAAAGATTTAAGAAAATCGGTCTGTGCTAAGTTTTCTTTCTTGTTATCACAATCAATTTGAAAGAAAGTAACTTTAATCAAAATCGTCATTTTTATATATGTAATATAAATTAAATGAACAAAATAAATAAAAAATATAGCACAAATAAATAAGGTATCTGAGATAAAGCAAATAAATCAGATAAATAAGGCAAATGGTATAAATGTGACAAATGAAATAAATGACAAATAGGACAAATAGGATTTACGAGATAAACGATATAAACAAGTAAACTAGGCAAACGAGGCAAATGAGACAAATGAGACAAATCAGACAAATCAGACAAATGAGACAAACCAGACAAATGAGACAAACCAGACAAACTAGACAAACGAAATAAAGGAAATAAATAAATAAAAATAAATGAAGTAATCTTTTTCACACTCATTTTAAATCAGATATGATGAAAAAGTGCTGTCGAAAACAACTTTACTTTTTTTAATTAAATGAAAAATTAATTTTAGACTGTTTCTCAGTAACAGTTAAACTGACGAGAAGTTTTCAAGGGTTCTTTTTGACACATTTACATATTTGAAACACAGACACAGACACGCAGGACACCGACATACAAACACACACTTATAGATTTACAGACAGACAGATACATATGCAGATACACAGACGTTATGCCGATTAGGATAAATTTTCTATTTTCTGGCCTGAAAACTTCCATTTTTTGATAATGTGGAACTTGTTCTCTTTTTTCACGACGCCAATGCTTTTTCTGTCAATAAATAGATGAAAAAGCAATTACTTATGAATTTGTTTATGATTAAACTGTGTGTGAAAAAAATAAGGTAAATATAAATAAAAATTTGGTAAAACAGTAAATTAGGAACTTATTATTTTTATATGATTTTATAGAGTGAAATATGAGGATAAAAAAGAAAGAGGCTTAGCAAATAATTTATTCCATGAAAAGATTTCTCGTGCTATTACAGGTATTTATAAAGTCTGTAGTTTTCCAGAGTCAGATCTGAATTACGACCATTTGGCGCTCTGGCGACTACATAATTTTTCGTCCAGTTATTAAATGAATGAGTGGCGGCTTCTGATGTAATGTGTAGGTAGGGCAAATTTCGTGCAAGAGCGTTAGCTCGGAGCGTTAGCTCAAGGTCTTTGTGAAATGAAATTGGTCGTTTATATGTAAACGCGTACACTTAATTAACCGGAATCGATTCTAGCCGGCAAATAAATGCTTTCTGTTCCGCTCGCGAATTTTTCTGTACCGATGCGAGCGCGTGCCGATACTAGCCGGATTAATGTGCTTCAAGCTTAATAAGGAAGGTAGAATTCAAGAAAAAACTACAAATCTTCTTATTCTGAAAAATAAACATGTAAGTAATTTTATTAACAAAATTTAGCATGCAAATTATAATAAAAAATAATATGTGCGATAAATACTCAAACTGTTCATATTAGAGATATGAAAATTATTGAAGTATAATACTTCTTGGTAATAATAAATGGTCTCGGTTGATATGACAGAGATGAATTACTATTTAACATAATCTTTCTGTTAGTCAGCTTGATATCCCCCTAGAAATATCATGATGATATATATTTATACCATTAGATTACACCTTGCCTTGCAGCATTAAATAAAATCCTTGCACCATTCTAACTGAGAAACTATTAATTTTAAGATATGGGGGGTCCTGTCACCTACGTTTTCTTCGTGTAATCGAATGTCTAATCACACAAGCTAATGATATACCGATTGGATTTTTTTATTAATGTTTATTGAAAAAAATCGTCCTATTATTAATGCTTTATTTAGCGCTCTACTAGGTAGTGCAACTTGATGCCAACATTGATATAATAAATGTTGCCAAAATTTTTCCTCAGCGGAGAAGCCAACTAATCGATTACATATTCTTTGCCATTTATTTATTACTCTGAAAATCTCGTATAAAAACAACATGCTGATTAATAGATTCATTCTGAATTTGCACCCATCCAATGAGAACTAGCTAATAAAAACATAGAAAGAACATTAATATATACAACAAATATGTAATTATTATATAATTTACTTATCACCGAAAATATTTATTGCTTTACTTAATATTTTCTAGACATGTTCTAGTTTCATGTAAATTTTAAAAAATGTGTCGACACTTCAGAAGAATTATAACTGTCATTTAAGCAAACTCATTGATGTCATCTTCTAAAGCGAGCAAATGATTTAAGAATAAAAAGTTAATCTTCAATTTAATTCATTCAGGGTTAATTATTTTCACAACTCTTATTTGGAAATTTTAAAAAATTAAACACTACAAGTAATACAACCCCCTATATCCCTGAAAGTACACTTAAGGTACCTTGTGTGGGAGGGCTATACATTTAGAGACAATGGACACACATCCAATGTCCGAGTATGCTAGGATTAATTTCTGGTTTAGAAAAATCCTAGCTCCTCGACATGGGGATCTAACCCGGGATAGAGTCCCAGAGAGATAAGTGTCATCCATTCGACCGCAAATTTGAGAATTTGAGAAAATATTTTGTTAGTAAGTAAAGCTCATGACATAAATTTGCCATAATGATATTTTACTATCAGTTTTGAAATATTAATGTATGTATTGAATTTAATCAAGTTTAATATTGGAGCGAATAACTAAAAATATAATATTTAATAATATTTACATTAAAAATGTATTATAAATGTCATCAAAATAATATTGGCAATACAAAAATAGAGATTTTTTTATAGTAAATTCTATAAACGTATATGACAAAATTGCTCACTGTAGTCCTTAAATTGAAAACTAATTCATTTTCATCATTTGTTACCTTGGTGAGTTGTTTTCAGAAACTTCATTTTAACTACGGAGAAGTAATTTCAAAAACGCTCATTGTTATAATCTGGCTGGATACATAATAGTTACAGAAAATAAAATTGTTTAATTGGATACGAAACAAAAATTTAATAAAAAGTGGTATTTAAATGTTAGGAAATTTCGGAAAACAAAAAAAAACTGATTTTGTTGACATAAAGTAACTTATCCTTAGAAATACTGAAAAGAAATGGTAAATTTAGTGTCCTTCTGAAGGACAGTGGTGCATGTTTTGTTATACTGTGTCATCGGACTAGTTGTTGATTGTTTCTGGGAGCCAGTAACGTTACACGTTACGAAAAATAAAATCCAAGAGTATCGAACCTCAGGGTCAATTTGCTCAAATGTTTTAGAATAATTCGGAGGTGGCGAAACTTAAGTTTTCAGCAATAAAGAACAAGTTAGGGTGTTAAATCTCAAATAGTTTTTTTGATGAAAAACCTTTTTAGTTTTCAACGTCAAAAACTTTTTCACGAAAATTAAATTTAGTTAGAGATTTTTCCCTAGGTGGCGTAATTTTAAAATTCTACCTTAACAATTGCTCAATGACAAACATCCTGAGATGAAAATATTTCGGATCAGGTTTTTCCGACAATAAGATCGAAAGTCTTAATGTACTCCCGTAGGTGGCAACACTGACTCCCGAGTCAGAACTGTTTCGTCCAATCACTCGGTGCCAACTAGACGCCGTGCACAACCTTCTAAACCTGAGTAACTGCTCGTGACACAGCAAAGATACGGAATCTAATTGATCTACTGATTAGTTACCCAACAGCTCGGACGATGTCAATAACAGTTTCCTACGCCAGGTAGAATTTAATTATTAACCACAGATTTATCGGCAAAGTAAATCTAAAAATTACTGAAGGTAAATATAACAAAGAGTAAAGTTAAATATCAAAACAAGAAGATTTAGTGCCATATCCCCAAAAAAAAAACAACTATGCAGCTACGGACACGTGTTTGTTATTAGTTAGTTATTGCCCCTCATAGGCGTATCGTAACTAAGGAATTGGACCTAGGATAGTATAGATAAGGAACAAAAACTAACATAAGGCTGGAATGTATAGTGGATACTGACACAGTACTCAATTAGTGCCTTCATGTTCCCATTTTCCACATTTGGAGCCTCGATGAGTACGGTCGACACATGGAGCGCTATGTGCACTGTATTAACTCCTAAACACGTGTCCGTAACTGCATAATTGTTTTTTTTTTGGGATATGGCACTAAACCTTCTATTTTATTTTGAACCCCAATAGCTCTATCTTTCTGTTGTTTGTATGTGCCAGATGGAAACGGCCAGTGCACATAGAGCTCTATGTGTCGACTGTGCTCATCGAGGTCCCAAATGTGGGAACATATAAAAGTTCAGTTCCGAAGTTAATTAAACAAGCAAAGTGTAAAGTTATAAGTCAATGTTCCTCATCTGTCCTGATGGAATTCCTCCAACTCTTCGGGCTCGCCATTGAATTTAATTAAAAAGTAATTAAATGCCGAAATAAAATCCAAGTTCAAAGAAAAATTCTATAGGTGGATTTTACCACTGACGAATTGCAATCTAACAATTATTTGATTCACATTTGATTTCACAATGTTAAATTGCTTAAGAGAGACACCCTGGATTTATTACCATGATCACGTCACTGTTCCTTCAACGGTATCTTTCACGAAAAATTTTTATTAAAATAATTTTTGTAGTTCATAATCATAACTGCCTTCGCTATAATCGACCCTAAAACTTATAAATATTGAACTGTCGCAGATTTTGTTTTAGCTTTATTTCTGTCACTTTTTATATTTCAGATCAGGCCTTTGTCATGGTTGAACTCATCGTCATAAAAAATAGTTATGTATTTTAATTATAAAAATCGACTAATAATTTTTTTTACTAACTTTATAAGTATTACATTTTAAACATCATATTTTCAAACTGTACTTCACATTATTATCTGTAATATTTTATCCATTCGCATTAAAATGTTCCACTTCCCAAGGTCATATCATAGATGTCATGATTTCTGTTCAACATTATATCTCTGTGATCTCTGATCTTCTATAGAGATATAGAATGACATATAAGTTAGAGGACAAGCGAGAATTAGTTTCTTATTAATAAATTAATACGTTATATCCTACCTATGACTTTCCTAATGTTGTATAGTTTCATAGTTGTTTACTTGTTTTATTTAACTAGTTGTCTTTTCTTGTGTAAGATAACTTGTTCAGTTATAAAGATCGTTACTTTGTGTGTAAAACAAATGACTATGGAATAATAAAAGTTTGGACAATAATTGAGTCGTTTTCAAAATAATTCCATACTATTACTTTTCAGATCGTTTATCTCAGCTAGGTATGTTAGTACATTAATTACATTAATGGAACACAATTCGGCTATTAGTACTAGGGTCGGCAACCTTTATGGATTCTGCAAGTAACCGAATCTGACAGACCGTGATATTTTATGATTCGCCTTGTATAAATATTACTTTATATAATTTTCTTATCATTCTAACTTTTCTATAGTTTAATGTTTTAAATGTTATATTCGTTTTGATAAATACTGATATGTGTTTAAATAATTTCACACTTATTCGAGATGTGACAGGCCTTGGTTTTTCTGCCTAATGACATATATGGCATCTCAACGAGGAGACGTAGCACCTATTATAGGAAAATCTGTCCTAAAATAATTTCAAACCGATTTTTTCATACCTTATTCTTTCTCCTAACATTTTCTAAAAGCGAATGAATCCAATATCTGTGTGCAGCAAAAATCACTCCTCCGTCGTCCCTCGTTAAGCTCATTTAACTTATACAAACACTTTACACTCGAAACTTTTCGTTTTTGAAATATTAACCTCATGGTTTCGCCATCTTTGTACTGCACTCTCTATTATCTCGTCCAAAGAAATGAGGATTCTCACGATAGAGTAAGTAACCTTTCTTCATCCTTCAGTTTGATCAGTTTTAAAAATTAAAAGGAATGTAGAACTATAGGTTTCATGTATCTACGATGTGTGCACGTTAAAGATCTCAAAGTGAAGGTTCGACAAAATTTTTAGGTTTGGGGCAAACTAGTGCCTATACAAACACAAATATGTTTATCTTCTGGTGGCGGTAATTGGTCGTAGTAGCGGAAATAGACCAATGTAATTAAAAAAATGGCAAAATTGCATGGAAGCCATAAATCCTATAAATAACAATAAACAAGGTAGACAATGCTAAATATTAAAAAAAAAAATGTAGTAAAAATTATATTCCAATTAATTGTAAAAAAAATGGGAGACATGAAAATTTTGAATTTTATTACAGTAATAATGAGTCTTTCGTGAATTTGAAAAATCGAAAATACTTTCCAAACAAATTTTTTTTTGCTAATCATTTATTTTTATTGTATGTAACCACCATTAAAGGGTAATTTCTTGATGAGAGCTTGTATACTTCATGTATATAATGATGTTTCCCTGATATTATTGACCCTAATACCAATGGAAGGGTTCAAGAATGACTTGAAACTTTTAGGTAGGATAGATTCATGGCGTTGCTGATTGATGAAAAATTTATTTTTTTTGTTTTCTGCAATTTTTTCAAAAATGATAAATTTTTTTTGGTGTCTCAATTTAAAAAGATACCTTGTACAATTTCTTGTTCATGTCCTTTGCAAATTATCCTGTTAGCAGTTTTGTCCGTTGAAATGATTTAATATAACATTGTATTTAGGTACATATGTATTTTTTGTCAAATTTTAAATTGTCTGTTAATTATTAGGAGAATGTTGTACAACACTTGTAAGCAAATAATAATTTTAAAAAAAAATAGAGACAATCGACTATTAATATATTTAAATTTAAGTATTGAATAAGCTTTGTCTGTTCCTCTTCTAGTCAATTTTTATGCTTTTTTATACAACTTAAATTGCGTTTTTAAATGTGAAAACTTCAAAGGCTGTCGATATAGTTAATAAGGTTAGATAATTATATTGAAAAAAGTGTATTAAGATTTTCTGAAGTTTTTTACTTAGAAGTATGTCCTTGTTGACGATATATATCTAAAATTGCTAGTAGTAAGGATAAACTAGACATGTACCTATTGAGGTTAGAATTTTACTTGATGAAAAATTAAAATAAATAATGATAATATACATGTATGCAAAAATATAAGCAATAAATTAGTATTATTGTCGGCTATGTGTTATCTTTTATATATAATCTTAATACACTTTTCAAACGTTTATATCCGAATTTTGTATATAATATTGTATATAAAATCTCTTCAGACCTAGTATAGATTCTAATAATATAAGAAAAAAATTCGGCATATAAACAGTTACTTTCTGCTACTACTACTACTATTATATATTTATTTATTAAATGTACAACTTAAAATTTAGCAAGAATGGTGGATTTCATTGAATGTAAAACAGGGTAGGTTAATTTTATGTGATGATTTTCAGTGGAATTTGTTTTATTAATTTGCCTACTGAAATAACTCTAGGATGCTGTATAAAATTTATAATATATTCAAGAAAACAAATAAAATATTACTTCAGAAAACATGTATTTTTTAATAATCTTTTATAAACCTACTTGCTCAGAGGTGGTCTCTATTATTTGTTATCTTGTAAACACTAACGGCATCTCTGTCAGTGTAGTTCAATGGCACATTTCATGTGTAAACAAAAATATAGTCCAATACAAAATATGAGAAAAAGCTCGAACTATAAATTTAAGTTGTTTGTTAATAGTAAGTGACAATTGATTTGTGACATTTGTTTGAGCTATTTATTTTATCGGTATATGCTGCAAATTGATTATTTTTCAGCATTGAACAAGGCATTTTAATTTTTGGTTCAGTTTTTCTTATGTCTAATTGACGTCTTTTCATTTTGATGTGGAGTTCTCCAGTAATTTTTCATCTATATGGATCCCAAGATATTTTTACCTCTGGTTTCACTGGTATAAGACCATTGTGTATGTTTACTTTGCGGACAAGAACTTCTTTTTATGGTAAAGGTTATTTGGGTGGATTTATTGGTGTTTACGTTGAAGATGATAATTGGATAAGGCATCATCAAGGCTGACTTGAAAAAACGTCCTTATGTGAGATTTTCAGATTAGAGTATGGTTGATCAGGATGCACTTTTAATTTGGGGGAAATGTACCAATAAAGTCAGAAAAACTGGGCACAAATTTTCTTTCTTCAGACATTGCTTGATTTTGTTTACAGTTCTAT
>JANEYF010004431.1:0-58430 GCA_029963845.1 Rhamnusium bicolor
TTCTATAGTATACACTCAATTCTGTTCTATACAGAACAAAAACATAACTGTTTGAATTATAATTATTTCTAAAACCAGTTGTATTGTTTAAAATTAATAAAACATTATAACACCTTACAACACAATTAACTGCCATAATTTTGTTGTCTATTTTGACATTTTAGCAGACATTGAGATTTCAAGGTAATTATTGTAATTGTCAAAAATGCGGGTAGAAAATTTTTCCTAGGGAGGAAAGCTATTTTGCCTTTCCAAGGAGAAAAAGACCATCTTCTACCCGCATTTGAGGGAGGAAAATATTACTTTCTATAAGGTCATAGAAAAAAGAATTATCATCAAATGAAAATATAGTAGTAGAACAAAATAAAAATACCATATAGAATTGTATTGAAACTCAGAATAAAACTAATGAATTCCTAACAAAAACACAGTCATTTCAGTTTCGTTAAAATGGAAATTGCAGTCAGTGATTTTCTAAATGAAAATATAAAATTTAAACATAATAAACACGATTTGCCCGGGGGGGGGACAATTGACCTGTCTTACCTCCCCCTCCAGGAGACCTTGTCGAAATATCACTTAGGTATATTGTTAATTAATTCCTTATTTAAAAACTGATATCAAAATGTATACAATATTAATGATAACAAATTTTCTCTAATTTCTATCCACTTAATTGTGTATACAAAAAAAAAACACTTATTTTCCTATTTACATTATTTTTTATCAATTAAGAACATGAAGATCACGAAATCATACCATATGTAATCAAGAATTATCAATTATCAGAAAATCACAATTGAAATATCATGAAATATTTATCTTTTATTTGCGTGTATTACTCATGTTTTTTGATTTGTATCTTCTTGTCACTGATAATAAAACTTTGAACTTTAGGCTTGCAGGTATCTGCAATTTAATTAGTCCATAAAATGTCACCGAATTGTTTATTTTATTTTATATAGTGTTAATCGTCCACTTTGGATACAGTAACATGAAATTTAACATCAGTACGGATTTTCTCAGCGAATATAATAGGATATGATGCCATACTAGGATTCAGTATTTTATCAGCCGTCATCTGAACAATATGGTGTTATCTCGTAATTAGTTCATTGATCAACATCTTTATTATAAAAAACAATAATAATACTAATAATAATAATAACTTAACCACCTGTATCCCCTACTACTTCTGATTACGAGCGAAAGAAGACAGGCCCCTCACAATCGACCTCAGTCGGATGGAGGTCAACGACTGATGGAGGGGCCTTACCGGACGGTCCGAACGATGACGACAATGCAACTGTACACGGACGCTTTAAGTGGACGAGGGAACTAAAGGACCTGCCCTGAGCGAAGGGGATACAATACATGGCACAATTGCATGCACTTTGGTGCGAAATGAATCAAGAGCATCGTGCCTTCTCTCAACAACACCTGAGAGATCAAGTATCCTTTTTGCGCGGGAGAGGTTACGTAAGGGCACCCCGTCAGTTGGAACAACTGCCAGCCGCAGTCCCACTGCGGCAATTAGCAGCTGATGGGGAACATCTTCTAGAGTTCACCGATGTAGACTTAAGGACGAGGGTTAGCCGTAACACCAGGGCTAACATAAAGCCACAAGACCTGGCTAGAATGGATGCGGTCATCAATGGGGAACTTCCAGAAGAAGTAACTCGTTCCCCGTGAGAGGTCAACCAATCACGAGGTCGAGAAAGCCAAGCGGCGTGTACAAAAAATCGAGGGCAAGATACAGTCGACCAGACAACACGCTTCTCGGATCCAGAGTGTGGTGGAATACAAGACGAGTGGTAGAGCATTTACTTCCAGAATCCGGCGCATAGCAGCCGGATTAAGACGTCAACACCATACTCTAAATCTGACAGTGATGCTTACCATCAAGCAACACTGTCTAGATAGGATCCGAACGCTCATGGCTGTAAAGAAAACGTTGAAGAGGCGGGTGAGGAGTATGGAGCAAAACAATTTGTTCCGTACGAATCCTTCCCGCCTGTTTCAAGAGCCAGAGCGTGTTGTAGATAATCCGCCGACTGTAGAAGATGTCGAAACCTTCTGTAAGGGAATCTACGAAACGACGTGTCCATTCAATAGCGACACTCCAGCAATTGCACACTTCGAATCTCTGTGCCACAGACATCTTGAAGAGCCAGAAGAAGAGTGTCCGGCAATCAGTACGGAGGAAGTCCAACAAGCACTTATTGGTACCAAGAACTTTGCCTGCCCACGGCCCAGACGGCATTAACAACTGGTGGTGGGAGAAATTTTCTTCCACTCACCGCCGTCTGGAGCGGGTTTTCAATTCATGATTGAACGAGGGGCAGCAGATTCCGGACTGGTTAGTCGAGGGACGTACTGTGCTTATCCCCAAAAAGGGGGAACTTTCCGACCCGAAGAATTATAGGCCGATCACTTGCAATTCCGGCGGTGATCAGGCCGCGACTCCAGTATGGATCTGTGGTCTGGTGGCCGAGTGTGGATAGAGCGATTACGTCCCGAAAGCTGGCAAAAGTTTAGAGACTAGCCTGCCTAGGGATCACTGGCGCAATGAGGACGACACCGACAGCTGCTCTGGAGGTTCTGCTAGGCCTGCCAACGCTTCCCTCGTGGATAAAGAGAGAGGCTATGGCGGCCTATCTGAGAATGCGGGATTCTGGGAGCTGGCAGTGTTCAGGCAGAGCTAAAGGTCACGCAGCAATTGCTGGACTGGCGGAGACGGAAATCCCTCTCACTGTCCTGAAGGTGAGGGAAGCGAAAGATCAGCTAAGGTTGGAAAGGAATTACACTCTCACTCTTCCCAATAGGGAGGAGTAGAGTGAAGGAAGAATTGACTTCCGCCCGGACTCTCTGGTGTGTTACATGGATCTTGGATGGAACTAGAAGGAACCCTGTCAGAGCCTATGTTAGGCATTTCAAGAAGGCAGTTCACAATGGCCCTCAATGAGTGGGCAGACGAGACACTGAGGACACAATGGAGGACCAACAGGGTCTGCAGGTTCGAGATTTTGTGACGGGGCCGAACAAATCGAGATCGGCCTGGTTTCTGGGACGGAGTCGGAAAACTCTGAATCTTTTAATCGGAGTTCTGACAGGTCACTGCAGACTTAGGAGGCATCTATCATTGATAGGTATTGAGGAAGACCCTATATGTCCAAGATGCAGGACCGATGAAGAAACATCTAACCACTTCCTGAGACAATGTGAAACGTTTGGGCGCCTGAGACACAGTATCTTTGGTTCTGAGGCGCTTCTAAGGGAGGAGATGAGCTCCCTCGCAATGTGTGACATCCTGACTTTTATCAAAAGGTCGGAAAGATTCAATGAGGGAGCAAGAGAAGCACATGGCTGAGGGTACATCTGTGAGGGTACCGTCTGTGGCCTACTTGCCAGGCGTCAGCCTCCCCCACCATTACCATTACCATTGCCTCAACTCCTGCTACAAGATATTTACACTTATCTTGTACGCAAGGACACTGAAGACTGTTGATCCGGTCTTTCAGCAGATACACGAACAACGTGGTGCCAAGAAGGGCATGGCTGTTTGTAAGGACAGCCTGCTGATAGACAGGATTCTGTGCAATACAAGCGTAATTTATCGATGGCTTGGATTGATTACCGAGAGGCATTTGATACAGCATCGCATAAGCTATTGTTGTACTTGCTCGAATATCTTGCGGCACCAGCTCCATTAGTGAGATGCTGCCACTCTGAAAGACTCGCTTCACCATAACATCTGGTGCACAGAGGGTCACGACAGAGCAGGTGGCATTTAGGAGAGGACTTTTCCAGGGTGACTCCCTGAGTCCTCTCCTCTTCTGAATCTCACTGCTACCGTTGTCTGTTGGGCTCCACCAAACCCGCGGATATTAATGTGGACCACCCAGCGACCGGCGGCATAAGGTCACCTATCTATTTTATATGGATGACCTTAAACTTTACGCCTCTGGAGATCGCGAACTACAAACGCTCAGATCCTCTCTTGCGGTTTGTAAAACAACACAAAACTGTAGGAATGGGAGCAGGATTGTTCAAGGCAGCAAAAAGAGCAGCAGATGAACTCGGTCTCGCATTCGACACCAAGCGAGGTGGCCGGCGAGTTGCTGATGTAGAGTCAGTCACTGAACTTCAGCCAAATCGCCTGAAAGCCCGAAGTAGAGCTGCCGAACAGGAAAATCTGTTTCGCAGCACGTCGATAAACCCCAGCTGGTGTCGTCTATAAGAACATAGAAACACTGGGTTTATCGATCAGGCTGACATCGCCTTTCTAAGGTCAGCCGGGCTTAAGTCGGAGACCGAGGGATTTATTATGATCTGCCAAGGTGGTGTTATCAACACCGTACCGCGTGTGGCTTGTAGAGGTTCCCGACATCAACTGCAGGACCTGCCGTCAGGCGCCGGAATCGCTCATGCACATACTAGCTGCGTACCCCATATACGCGATTTCGGTCTACATCCACCGACATAACGCGGCATTATGAGTGCTATACTACCATCTAAGGCACTCGTACGGGATGGACCAGACACCAGTGCTGCCTTACATCCCCGGAGATATTGAGTCCGTTGTCGAGAACGAGAAATGCCGGATTTACTGGAACTACTCGTTCCTAACTGTCAGGCTAATCCAAGACAATAAGCCCGACATAGTCCACCTCGATCATCAACTTAAGGTGATGTATCTCATCGAGTTCTCGGCACCTGCAGAAACTCCGGTACGAGCTACAAGTGCTGTACCCAGGCTACTCGGTAAAATTGGTCGTCCTAATAATCGGTGTACTCGGAGGGATAAAGCCTACGCTGCTCTCGGAACTGAAGATCATACCGGCCTGCCAAAAATCAGCCGAGTGGCTGGCAGGCCAAATGCAGAAGGCGATCATTCTGGGTTCTCCCCGTCTGCTTAGGGCACACAATTCTGGTATCTATAATCACTAACCCTGCGGGATGTGGGGAGTGGCTATAGTTAATACGCCGGCGCGACTTCCGTGAAGCGTCAGAGACCACGGGAGGACTGTCCGGTATCGAATATTCCGAAAATAATAATAATAATAATAATATGTTTATTTGGAAAGATAATTACAAAATAATTGGTATAAAACAAAAACATTCTTAAATTACATACAAATAAACATGAAAAGAAATCACAAAGGTTCAATAGGTCCTTGACTGTGACTAGAAAGAAAAAAAAAACAATGAGTATAAAACATAGTATAGATACGTAAATAGTCACAAATATGTTTAGTCGTAAATAGGTAGATAGTTACAAATCATTTCAAGTAATTATTACATTAATATACATATACGAACATTACTTAATTATACATTCATGAATATACTTGTAGTTTTTAATTTTATTATTTTAATATAAAACATGTTTTATTTTTTAGTTTTCTATCAGGTTTAAAATTATATACAAGGTAAGTATTGAATTTTTTTTGTTTTTCTTTTTCAAATTTTTTTTTTAATTTTTTAAGTCTAATTCGTTATGTATTTCTATTCTGGGAATTTTCAATAAAAATGCTCACAATGACTGACTTTGTATGCCATTTATGTACCGACATATCTGATGGAATATACAATACATTCAAGTTTTACGAAGGATTCATTAAATAATTATAATACCCACTTAAAGATAATCCACCTCCAGATTAAGTATGGATAAAAATTTCTAATAATTTCATAATAAATAGGTTAAACACATTATCACAAAAATAGATACCATTATAAAGATTCTGAGAATCAATTTGATTTAGCCAGTAAATAATAATCAATCATAATGGATTTCTTATTGTATAACTAAACTTGGATTTTAATGGTCGTAGATTACCTTACTGACTTAATACTAATTTTTTCTCATGAATGCATGCAGTACAGTGAAATCATTTTCTTTAAGCATATTATTACTATGATGAGTAAATTGAAATTGTGTGTAGGAATAATTTTCGATCGTCCCCTACCCCCTGAAACCAAAGCTTATATATGTTAACTGTTTTTTATGTCAGAAAATAAAATACATCTAATCTATTAATTGTATATCCCCCTCCCCTCTTGATAATGGCTGCATCCATCAACCCATGACCTGCGCACAGGGCCCGATCTAGAAGGGCACAAACAGGACAACTGAGCAGAACGGCAAATCGGGGGAGGGGCGGCAAAATTGGTAGAAAGGAACATTAAAATCGATAAAAACCAATAAAAAAAGTAAAAAAGCGATAAAAAAAGTGTTTGATTTTGGTATCAAATTTATAAATTGTTTTTAAATCACACTAGGAAAAGGTGCGTATTAAAGATTTTGAATTTTCCATTTTTCTTGTATTTATTTTGTTTCATTCATGAAATGCTAAGAGTTAATAAATTAAAAAAACGTAATAGAGGAAATAAGGAAGGTTACTTAGGTGCTGTTGCCTCTGGTAAAAATAAAGAAGGAATCTGAACTTATCTATCGTTCATAAGCTTGAAGCTGCATGCTGCATTTCATCCCATTGTCAGGATGAATCAGGAATCATGAAAATAACATGCTTAGTAGGGAACCGAGCTGCCTGAGAAATGCTTGTAAAAAGAGGCATACACCACTCGAGGACCTAAAAAACTGATTTTCAGTTTTTTAGGTCCTCGAGTGGCTTTTCATAGAAAATCATCTACTGCATCCGATTTTTGAGGTCGTCATAAGATTCGGAATTGCGAACACTCCCTAAAATTCAATTTTACCCCCAAATCAAAAAATCGGAAATATAAGTTTTTTTATACTTCTCACGTCATATCTTCGTTATTAAAAAGTTTATAGAGCTGCTTTTTTTTGCAAAATGATTGCTTGTATCTGGTCATGACATTGACGCTGCTTTCTGTGGAGCCGTCTTGTAGAAAAATACAAATGTATAAGACCTTGTCGTTTTTGTGCAGTGAAATTTTGACTCATCGATTAACGATTGTTTTTTTCTAGTGATTTAAAAATAAGTCTGTGGCAAAGTTGTGCTGAAAAGACCATACTTATTTTTAGTGAATAAAGTATGCCTCTACTTCCAATATAAAAAAAGTTGCGGCAAGTTGAATACAAAAGTTTTTTAGCGCGCTCTTTGGTTCCTTACCATAACTACAGCTTTCGCTGTGTCGACGCAGGACAGCAACATTATGAGTTGAAATAAATAATTAATAATAAAATATTGTTTTGTGGTTTCGAGAAATATTATGGGAGTATTACTGACACTGAAAATTTTTTAAAATTGAAAATATTTTTAAAACATTTTAATGTATTTTGTGTAATCACAAAGATTACGTTGATTTTTTATTGATTTTTTTTAAAATATTTTGTTTTTTTTTTTGAAATTTAAAGAATATGTACCTCTCTATGTATTTATTTTGTTTTGTTACCGGTTTTTTATGAATATTATTTTTTTTTTAGAAAACAAAACGTTTTTTATTTTTCAACAAATACCTACAAAAAAATATCACTCAGCCAAAAATTATATTTTAAAATAATTATTTATAATTAAATATAAAGGACGGCAAAAATCATTTTTGCCAAAGCAGCAGAAGAGCTAGATCGGGCTCTGCCTGCGCACATTGAAAATTTTATGCGAGCAATCCGGAGTAAAACCTGACATTTGACCAGGGGCGTGCGGTGAGTTTTGATACAGGGGAAGCAGTTTGTGATATAGGGTGATGGGTAGTGCGAAGCCCGAGCGAAGCGAGGCAAAATTTTTTTTTAAGAAAAGGGTCGTGGCTTCGGTATAATCATTTTAAAAGCAAATGTCGAAAGCCGCAAAGTTATGATATCTAGAAAAAAAGTACACTTGTAGGGCCGCCACTCCTCAATAAACATAAAACATAAAAGCACCACAGAAATTAGACAACCCCCGATTCCAAAGCCGAAGCTGCACGGACGAGGGTTACACATGAAAAAAACGCAGACACAACCATACCCACCGACAATGCCAGTGCCGGTGGCAGGGATCCAACCCGCAGCGAAATAGAGAGTTTGTTCAGTCACACTTGCAATCGTGCACTCTCTAGCCAACTATAAATCGAGCCGGCTAGTTAAGTAGTTAACATTCACATACCTACCTATTTATAATGTAGTTTAATCCGCCTCTCCTTTTTTTGCGAAGTCGGAAATAACTTCGTCGTAAAAGTTTGAATTTTGGGACAACTCCTTCACAAAGTCCCTTTCTATTGTCAACAGGGACAATTTTGAAAGCCGCTCTTCACTGGTTGAATTTCTTGAAAAAGTTTTTATTCTTTTTAAAGTCGAAAAACTGCGTTCAACCGAAGCACTAGTTGCAGGTATCGTCAACACTAACTTACACAATTTCAACACTTCAGAGTAGGCCTGATCCAAACTATTTTCTTTTTGTAAAGATAATCAGTTCGTTGGCGTTATGTTTCTGACTAATATCTTCTGTAGCATAAATAACTGAAAGTTCTAATCGTAACCCAACTATATCAAAAAAATTTCCGTAGTTATCACTCAATGACTGAAGTGCGTTTTGTAGAAACTGTTTATTTTTAAATTCATTAAAATTACACAATTCTAAAAATTGTATATCACTAAAATTTTTAAATCTATTATTTAGTTGCCCAGTGATATTGTCCAAAATTTCGATAAAAAGTCTTAGATATGAAGTTCTACGATCCACTATAAATTCTTTTTCTTTGCAGCTCTAAACTGTCATTACTAGTTTTTTTTTCCAGAACTTTTTCAAATTCATTTCTTTTGTTACAAATCAAATTTTTGAATTCTTCAATTTTCTTTATACAAAATCTAACGTCATTTGATTTAGTTTGCAAAATATTGAATAAATTATTAGAAAATGGGAATATTTCGGAGAAAACATTTAACAAAAAATTAAAATCAAAGTCTCCTTTCAATGAATCTAAGTAACCTCTGGATTCATTCAAAGTCTCAGTGTCCCAATCATCTTTGCTTTGTAAAATATTTTCAAATAAATCAATTAGAGGCTGTCGATATTCAGATACGGTTTGTACTAGCCTCCCATTGTAATTCCATCATGTTGGAGCAACTCTGGGTAGTCTCTTCTGTACTTCCAAATCTAAAACTCGTGTCCGTTTTGATGATTTTGAAAAATAGGCAGCCATTCCACTAATACTTGAAAAAAATACTTTGCACCTCTTTAAGACACGCTGCAGATTGAGCATGATTTAAATTTAATCGATGTGCAAAACTATGTACAAATATTGCATTCTGAAAAGTCTCTTTTACTTTGGCCTGCAGGCCCCCGAATTCACCAGCCATTACAACGGCCCCATCATAACTTTGGGCGATAAGTTTAGCACCACACTGTAGATCATCGACTATCTGACAAACTATAGCATATAAAGCTGCAGTAGTTCTCTGCGTTGTTACGTCTAAAAATCCTAAAAAGCGTTCTTGGACTTTCCCATTTGGATTTATGTGTCGTACTACGATTGACAACTGACTAATATTCGTAATATCGGTTGTTTCATCTAACATAACTGCAACAAAAGGAGCTTTTTTATTTCTTGCTTGATCTTTTTTAAAACAATATTGCTTATCGACTGAATCTAATCATTTTGAATATGATTTGATGTACCCCGAAATACCGTGGAGTGTTCCAGATGGTTACTTAAAATTGTATCGTATTTTGCTAGTAAATCAACTAAATTGATGAAATTGCCCCTATTAGCAACGCTCCGAAATTCAGTATGACCTCTAAAACTAAGTTCATTTTCGCCGAGAAAACAAACAATATCAATAAGTCTTTTTAACACTTCTCGATTTTTTTTACAAGTTCATTATGCTTACGGTCACTTTCCTTCAACTGCTGATCTAATGAATGCTCAATACGTGATTTTTTAAATGTTTTTTTATTTAGAACCGTTCGCAAATGAGTTTCTCACTTACCATGCCTCTTTGCCACTTTGTGAATGCTTAAATCTGAAAAGTCATTTTTATTCCAAACACCTTTTTTATTTGTGAAAAGTACACATGGCCAACAAAACAATTTACACAAATTTTCACAACCCGTTAACCACTGATTAGCACTGTACATTTCAATATTAAAGTACCTATAGCATGATTTAACTGTCGTTTTTAAAAGTTTTAAATCAGGTGTTGCATGGTCTCCCGTTTCTAATAATATCCAGTTTATCTTGAAACGAATATGTTGAGAATTCCTTTTTCAACAAATTGCACACCACACAAACGAAAATTATATTTTCCACAGTGCTAGGACCAGCTTCCATATTGAATAAGCAATTCTAAAACTGCTTATACGTGCACTAATGTTCAACGTTTTAAAAATCACTTGTCGCCACACCACAGGTTTAGAAACACCAAAAAAGTTTTTACAAATATAGCACAAAAGCTGAGAATAATACTAGGAAGATTAATATTAAGTATAATATTAAAAACGATATTAAAATATGCTATAAGGCTCAGATATCAAGATTATGAAGTGGGGATGGGATGCATTTCAAGAAGTTGCTTATATCAGTTATATTGAAGTCGCACGAGTTCGTGTTGGCTTGATTAATCGAGTGCGTCATCGTTACGGTTTTAGCGTGCAACATTATCTCAGCTGTTGAAATGCAGGGCCGTGTCTATTGAAATTGGGTAAAAGTAAATTTTAATGATTAATATATGTGATAAATAATAATTAGGTTCTAATTATGTATAATCCCAAGGGAAGCACTACTTCCCTTGCTTCCATGGACCGACCGCCCCTGCATTTGACCTCATATTATATGAGTCATACTCATATATCAGGTTTCACTCTCCCAAATTTTCATTCGAATAAATGAATTTTGTCTCAATCCAACAGATTAAGAATTTCGTATTCATATTAGCATTCATCAAAAAAAAGTGCTTTCTAATGCCTTTAAATTATTGAGTTAAGTTTTATCTGATCTAAGACGAGAGGACAAAATGTATACTCTATTTCATGAATAGGAAAATAGTTTTTATTCAATCTCTATACACAGGATAGGATATGGCAGAAAGTGCCTTCATTAAGAGTTGTGTTTTTTTTTTTCTCTAAAATTTACTAAGATCTCAGATATGCTCGATGCTGATGGTCTATTTAGTAAGATTAACTGATGTCTCAGTAAATCTTAGGTAAAAAGAACACTAACATGAGTTAGTAAGAGAACGGGAAGTAAAACAGATCGTTTTGAAATGAGTTGGGAGATTTTAACCTGATAAGATATAATAAAAATTGTATCAGTACATCTAAAAATAAATTAAAAATTTGTACTTTGTACTGCCTTTGGATCAATCTACAATCTTACTGTTAAACAAGAAAAAATCATGAATAGTTGCGCCCATTAAATTAATTATTAACTCTCTCTGCAGATTTAAGTTCAATATCCATCAATAGTTTTATTTTATTTTTCTAAAGAGAATAGATACATTCTAAAATGAAAGTACAAAGTAAACAATTATTATATAATTTTTAGGCAAATAAATAATACACAAGTATAAAGTTCACGAAAGATGGGTTATATTTTGATTTCATTAATTTTATCATGCAGATTGTATACGTATGAATTGATTTTTATAATCCGTAATTTTAGCAAATAATTTATTTTGGTGTATATATTGTACAGATTTTAGCATAAATTATAAAAACAAAAATCTCTCCTTCAGAGGTAAACTCGCACATGAGGAACGTATTTTCAAAACACAATTTCTGACAAATCGTTTATTGAGATATAAACTCGTTTTAATGACCTCTTTTAAAAACCGCATATTTATTTTAGCAAAATGAAATTTCTATAGTTTAAAATACACTATAAATGTAGGGACATATCCTTTTAGTTATAGAAAATTATGCAATTAGTCTTTGACGTAAATTTTGCGTTGGTAGCAGAAAAGGGTATGCTCCGACTAAAATAAACTCAGTGGAGTCGGGGAGGTTCGGTTTTTGATATTTGTTTGTTTATAGTGTCTAATTTTCAAATTATGTAAGGGCGCCAAGTGATTTAAAATACTCTATACATACCCAATGAACCAAAAAAAATCACTAAGAATGCAAACTTGCCAAACAAAAATGAAACTCAGGCATTGATAAATATAAGGGTTTACTAATTAAATATACATATACACACATAAATATATAAATGTACAACCAGTAACGGTACCGCCGAAAGCTTTTCTTAAATATTAAACTAAAGTACACAAAAAAATACGACCTAGACTCTCGAGAGTACAACCCTCAGATAAAGATCCCACCAATTATAAATAGAATAAACCGGACTAGGGGACTTTATCTAAAAGGTTGTCACAGCATTAAAATCTGATACGGTATAGAGATAATACTTTCTGGGGTGAAATTGGGGGGTATTCAATTATAATTTCACAAATAATTTAGGTAATAAGTC
The DNA here is from genome assembly GCA_029963845.1 of Rhamnusium bicolor. NCBI lineage: Eukaryota > Metazoa > Arthropoda > Insecta > Coleoptera > Cerambycidae > Rhamnusium > Rhamnusium bicolor. The sequence goes on from JANEYF010004431.1 coordinate 12,373, forward strand.
ACCTCGGATATAGGTGAAAATGGGACGTCTTCGTAAGTAACGCATAAAGAAATACATCCACCATGTGGTACTTATCCTTTTCATCCCTTAGTCGTAAGAGCCCTCAAGACAATCGGTACTTCCGGTTCGTACTTTCCAATGCCGTCAAACTGGTACAACCACTAACCAAACGATTGTAGTAAACAACCTCCGGTATATAAACATCCCACTATATACTTCCAACATGAAACAGCTTTAACACTAACCATCAGCAGTTTTACTTTTTATTTCCAACTAGGTTACCCGGCTAGAAAACGCCTGGTATAAAAACGCCTAAAATTAGCAAAACAAAAATTTGGACTAGGCTAATAAGTAAATATAAATAACAAGACTGAAGTTTCAGACCAAAACACTCACCTCGGATGCGATTAACCCTATGCAAACCCAGAGACGTTTTTTTTTTCCTGTACTCCTTCACTTAAGAAATTAATCCTCTTTTTTTCCTAAGAGTTACGACGGTCAATTCTTCCAAACAATATTTAAGTACACCAAAAATATGACTCGTTTTTTTTTCATGTGACAGTGTAATATCCGCAAGAACGATATTTTATAATAAAACTTCACTATGCACATTTACTTTCTTTTCCCCAAATCCGCTGGCGATTGAACACTATCAGCCCGCCCGTACCGATAAGGTTTTTGCTATAATTTCTTTTATACAACTTTGCCTGAAAACTGATAGATGTCTCGACTTACATTAAAACTAATATTTTATATGGAAGGATGTTTATAAAAATTTACCGTTAACTTAACGTAATTTAAAATAATTACAAACTAACTTAAAAATACGTATCAACTCCTAAAAAAAGTGTTTTCCAGAAATTGCGCTTTGAAAATAAATTCCTCATATTAGAAACTTGAGCACTTCAAAGATTTAATATATGAAATTTCCATCTATGTTAAAAATGGAAAAAACTACTTTGACACCAATTGGGAAAAATACATTTGGAAAGTTATCACAAAGAATAACTTCTTTTCTAGATCTTCCAGAGGCATCTTAGTACACAGGCCACTGTTTTAGACAGCTTTAGAGAAATATTTAGACAAATGATGTAAAAATTCTTAGTAGTTTAATATGCAGGTACAGTAAGTAGCATAGCATAATGGATAATCCGGTTGTTGTTGGATTCTCGCTGAGAAATGAATGAAGTGAATGTTCCCATTAGAAGCAGCCCATTCACAAAAGTTTTGTTGATCTGAATTATTGTCTCACGTCGGAAATCAAACTGGTTCCGTAATTGTCTGCTGCAGAAACTCACTTTTGCTTATCGGTTAGAAGGGGGAGCTGTGTAATAATAATAATAATAATAATAATAAACGTCTTTATTAGGGCGAAGTTCGCTTATAGCATTACATTTCTGTAAATAGATTTTAAATTTATTACATGGATTTGAGTTTTTTGAAATATTCATTTTGAATTTTTTCAAGAAATGAATAATACATTTAAAAATATCAGGTGTGGCCAGTATATCCGCATGTAGAATTTATACGAGTATAAGTATGTAGAATAATAGAAATATAAAACTGCATCTGGCGAAAATGTCATCGTCCGCTTTTTAAATTTGTTGACGGTGGCAAACAGAACTTTTGCGTTTCAAAATTCTGTAACTTATTTATTTGCTCACATAGGCATGTGCAATTTGGTACATTTATAATGAAAGATATGTTTTTTTATAGCTGTATAATATTGTTACGCCACTGGACTGTGTAGACTAGAAAGATGGGTCTAGAATTGTACGAAAAGGCCGGGAATGTCCTAGAATGTTCTAGATCGCGTGAATGGTTGTATATACAGTGTGTCCGTAAAGTATGGAATAAATTCATTATTTCTTAAACCAAAAATATTTAGAAAAAATCCTCGGACACATCGATTTTTAATTTCAAATGCACTCCTTATCCTTTATTTTTTTGGTTATGATATTATCACTGTTTCCATTATGATGTCATCGGTACTTTTTTTAAATGGAACATTTTTGAATTCTGCTTCAACAGCTGATTTGATTCCAAATATGGTTTCATTTAGGGTTTAAAATTGGTAAATTGGAAGATACGGTCATTTAAAAAAACAAGTTAAAACGTAAAATAAATATTAATTTGTGAAGTATATTAGTTTTTGTTTGTTTTTTTGTTTTATCATTATCGTCTTTGACAGTGAATCACTTAATAATACTTTACCCCAGTAGAGGTTTCTCAATAATTGTTGTCGATTTACTTTAATTTATAAAAAAGATAATATACACATTATGTTCAGTACAACTGACTCAATAATATTATTTTTAATTTCAACTATTCTGTCTAGTAAAACCAAAAATAAATAAAACACAAGGTACTCACCAGTTGACACTCACTTTAAAAAAACTTTAAAATATCTACCGACACGTGTTTCTGCTTGCATTGCGTCATCAGGGTAGTCAGCACATTTAAAGAATCCAAAGTAAGAAAACTTGTAAACCTTAATGTAATAAACATTAATGGCTTCAGAGAACAGAATAATTGAAATTATATAGTGGAAATACCCCTTCGGGTCAAATAAAATAATTTAAAAACAAATTAAGTTCCTCTTCTTGGTAAAAGTTAAAATATAGAGTGGAATTAAAAATAATATTAACTGAAAATTGTTTGCTAATTATTATTTACTAACTTTTACAAATGTTATCACAGATAAGTATAACATTTAATTTAATTTTTAACATGAGTGTTTGTATCTGTAAAGCAGAGTTGAAATTCTTACGATGAGTGGGTGTGGTGATAGGATGCGAACTCAACAAGAAGTATGTTATTTATTTAAAACTATCCAAAACGACCCATAACTCAATCGACAGCAAGCAAAATTGAAAAAAAAAATGTAGTGACCGATAGAAAAATAGAGAGACTGGTAGAAAAACGGCATCCCTTTAAGATTTAGCTTGTGCAAGAACTATGTGATGATGATCCAGATCGGAGGATACAATTTTGTGAAACAATGATGATTATGTGCAATAGTGATCCTCTTCTGATAAAAAATATAGTTTTCTCCGATGAATGGACTTTCAAATTAAATGGTGAAGTGAATCGTCAGAATTGTAGATTCTGGAGCAAGGGAAAACCCTTGATAGATGCGGGAGCAAAACACGCAGTATCCACAAAAGGTAAATGTGTGGGTGGGAATTGTAAGAAATAGAATCATTGTAACTTATTTTTTTCGATGGAACTGTAAATGGACTGGCATATTTCCAATTTTTAATGGGTTATATCATCGCAACGTTTTTAAATTTATTCCCCAGTGGATTTAATCCTGGAAATGTTGACAAAAGCCTGTGGTATCAACAGCCATCGAATGGCCAACAAGGTCACCGGACCTCAATCCATTAGATTATTTTCTGTTGGGCCATCTAAAATACTTAGTTTATAAAACCAAACCGGAAAATATTGTTAAATTAAAAGAGAGAATTATATTAGAACAGAAATAAACAACATTTCTCAGGAAACTATAAACAAGATTCAGCAACACTTTATTCATCGTTTAGGTCAGTTATAACAAGGAGTACAGTTCAAACATTTACTATAAATTGTATTTACTATTAACAAACCATTAGTTCTAGTGATTATTATTTGTTCAAACAAAACATGAAAAATTAGTAAATTCTTATATTTAAAATGGCCGTATCTTTCAACTTATGAATTTTAGACCCTAAGTGTGATGCATTTTTGTTGTATAATAATATCAGAAATGGAATCAACATCAAATGTCGAGTTCTTAGGTTTAGGGCAGAAACACGTAGACAACGGATAAGGATATGTCAAAGAGCGTTTATATCAACACTAGATATAACAAAACTCACTTCACTACGGGTACTATGGCTAAAGAGAATAGGGAGGAATATGCAGGAAATCATTTCTTGACTGAAAATGTTCCTTTTTGGTGAGTTAATATTTTTTTCAATCTCAATCTTTTTTTTTGCTTTTAATACTAAGAACACTGTTGTTTAATTCAATGCAGCTTTTGGTCCTAGACTGAGTAGTTGTTTTAATAGTTTCTATGATAAAATGTATCGTCATGATATGACCAAGCACATTCAGGTAAGAATGAGAGTATAAAATATAAAGATTAATGGATATTTATTGTTATTATTATAATGTTAGGGTTGACAGAGCGCTTTTGCAATACCCAATAATTATATATTTTTTTTTTCTAGAAATGCATAAATACGAAGCAATAATATGTCAGATTTTCTTAAATGTATGAAAAGAATGGGCTTATTTAAGTTAGGTTAGATGTCATGCATGAATGTCATTATGATTACCGAAGTTACAATAATTAATCTAGATATTGTCTTTCAATTTAAAATTTAAAAAATAAATATGACAAATGTTCATATTTTGAATTATCTAATTTAAATATTTTTATAAATAATTTATACGCGGACTAGCCCCCTGACGAGTTCAGAAGAATGAGAGTAGATATATAGGGTTATCATAAAGTAAGGGGTCAATTTCAAATTCTTATACAGTTTTAAGAAATTATGCTAGTAGCAGAAAGTAAACAGAATCTAGTTGCATCAATGATTGGATTTTAGTGTATCTATGGAAAACAAAACAATTGTCGTGACAACTATTGATACAAGTGTCATACGAAATAATCGTAATTTAGAGAATTGTTTTCAAAATAAAACTCGCGTAACGTAAATTGTAACAATTTCAATATGGATCTGCAAACAAGAATTGGTTTAGTGCAATGTTATTATGAAGGCGGTAAAAATTATACTACTGGATTACGAAGATTTCGTACGAAAATGGGTTTGAGAGCAGGGCCGTGCAAAATGAAGGTGTATCGTAATTTGATTAGCAAATTTGAAAGAACAGGATCTGTAAAAGACCTTCCGAGGTCGGAAGACCTAGGATTAGTGATGTCCAAGTTTCATAAGTTCTTCAGGAAAATCAAAACGTAGCCAATACTAATCCGCTAGCAATCAGTGGTGTGAATGCGATATCAAAACGATTACAAATGCCATACACCATGGTTTGGAAAATTTTACGGAAAATCCTAAAAATATATCCCTATAAACTGCAACTGCTGTTTGAATTAAAGGACGCAGATTTTGCTCTCAGGTACGATTTTTCATTACACGTATTGGCTCAGATGGAAATTGAACCCGAATGGTTATCCCGTATTTTATGGACAGATGAGGCTCATTTCTCTCTTAATGGTGGAATTAATACTCAAAACTGTCGAATATAGAAAATCCACATGAAATCGTTCAGCAAGGCCTTCATGACAAAAAAGTCACCGTTTGGTTCGGTTTCACAGCTAATTTCATCATTGGTCCATACTTTTCCGAGGAAATACAGAATCGGGAGGCCGTATCTGTAACTGCAAATGTTAAGGGATTATGCAATTCCACAGTTGCAAAACGAGCATGAAGGAATTGAAAACATGATTTTTATGCAGGATGGAGCACCTCCGCACATTTACCGACCAGTTAAAGAATTGTTAACTGCGGTTTTTCAAGATTGTGTTATAAGCAGACATTTTGCAAATTCATGGCCACCACGATCGCCTGATATTAACCCAGCGGATTACTGGCTGTGGGGTTATTTAAAAAATTTGGTGTTTAGAACACGACTAACAACGCTGGAGGAATTAAAGGACAGTATTAGAGAGCAAATTCGTGCAATTCAACCAGAAATGTTGAATAGTGCTCTATACAATTTGGAGGAACGGTTAGTAATTTTACAACAACAAAATGGAGGTCATATCGAGCATTTGCGTTAACTAGTATTTGACATCAGAAATCCCATTATGTAAGCAACTAGATTCCATTTACTTTTTGTTATTAATTTGATTTGTTAAGAATATATAATAAGTTGAAATATATCCCTTACTTTATAATCACCCGTTATATCAAACTTGGTGTTTTCGTTTTTTGTAATGTAACTGGAGGAACTCATTTTTTGACTGAAAACTTTCCTTTTTTGGTGAGTTAATATTTTTTAAATCTCAATCTTTTTTTGCTTCCAATACTAAGAATACTGTTATTTAATTCAATACAGCTCGTGCTTCTAGACTAAGTAGTTATTTTAATAGTTTCTTCGATAAAATGTGTTGAAAACGTTGTTATTGATTCATCATATGCCTTAATTTTTTATATTAGATTCAGATAAGAATGACAATATAAAATATAAAGATCTATAGGTATTTATTATTATTACCATGTTAGGTTTGAAAGAGTGCGTTTGTAGTACCCAGCAATTTTTTTTTTCTATAAATGTTTATACTTTGCTCCCAAGAATATTAAAAATATAATTTTGGTTTTTCCAACTCCCGGACATTCGTATATATCTCCTGATATGGTATTTGGCCAAATAAAGAAAATTATTAGGAAGAAAGAATAAATTGTTGACCCAGAATATTTGGCATTTTTTTCTAAACATAGGTCTCTTATCCAATGAAATTTATGTAAAAGATTGGAAAACACCTACCACAAATTATCTGAACAATCCTGATGCGTGACACTTCCAATTTGTCAACTCCAAGAGAATAATAATTCCAAATCAGCTGCCAATAATATTCTCATTAGAAATACACTGGTGCACAACATGTGGATCCATCAACAACCATTCCGAACGAAGTAGTTTCTAAAGAAAAAATTGTGGATGTCGACAAGTTACTGATAAAACATTTCGAGAAATTTACCAGTATTCAAATTTTATAAAGATGTAATTTCTCTTGGAGTAGTTGATGTGCCACCTTCTGAAGGAGAAAATAAATAAGATACTAACCTATAGACGACTTAGAAACACCAGCTATTTGAAGAACGATCATTATTTTTAACATCATTTGTTTTTTTTTGTTTTGTTTCCAAGTTTTTTATAATAAAGTTACTAGCATCTTGGCAAAATATTTTTAAATTTTGCAGTTTTTATTGCATAACCAGCTTTATCCTCTCCACCCAGTTCCGAAACTAACCTTATTCCAGAACCAATTTTCCACAATTAGACTTGTCCATTGTACTGTTCCAAAATCAGTCTTATCCATTCTATTTTATTCAAATCAGGGTTGAGGCTTGTCTTGAACATTGATCTGAACACCTTACAGATGGTCGTCCAAATGTAGGTAAATGTCTAACGTGACCATATTCTCTAAATTTAGATAAAATTTAGCTAACTATTGTTTGAAAATTGATGGATTATCAGGATACGTTTCGTTAAATAAATATATAGAGAGCTTTCGTAAATGATTAAAAACTATGTGATCAACCGGTACCTTTTAACTCGTAATTTTGTGTCTTCCATATTACGGCAGCATCTGATGAAGATTTTTGCACATATGTATGTGTCTAAGGAATCATTTTCAACCACCACTCGACGAGGCTGTTAAAGGGAACTAATTAGTCATGTGGGTTTCCATCATTTATGACGACCATCCTGTCCAAAAGCAGTCAGTGCCATTGTCAATATTTAAAATTTTTGACCTTCCGTTAGGAGCACCATTTTGAGATTTTGTTAAATTTAATGGGCCATACCAGTAAACTGTATCATAGTGATTTAAAATAGGGTAAACTACTATTTAAAACTGTAAAATCTAAAAAAAAGTTGTTTTTTCCGGATTACCAAAAAATTCTAAAATCCTCATAATTTTTATACATCTACACTATAAAAACATTTTATTTGTTTGAAAAAAATGTATCAAATTAATAAAACGGTAATTTTTTTGTTTTTTTTTTTTTTTTTCGAAAAATTTAAAAATTAAAATTTCAGAACGATTTTTTCTTAAATTTAAATTTTTATAAGCACTGTATTTTTAAATGTATACATATATTTATATGTATAATGTAATTTTGGTGTAAAATTTATATCTTGCCCCTCTTAAAAATATTTTTGTGAACACCTTTGTAGTTATTATTATTCTTATCCAATTGCGAAATGATATGGCAAATTTTAATGAACAAATAGTATTTACTACTGACGTCTATTTGACATAAAAAAATTTCTGTATAAATATAAGTAATTACCTATGGCAAACTTAGGACTATGCAGTTCATACATTTAATAAATAATGTAAAGTTGTTAATTTTTTAAATATTTAAAGTTAATATATTTTATAAAATAGAAACGTCAGTCCTAATAATACTCTCTGAATTTATGGCATCCGCTAATCCAACACAACTTACATATTCTCCCACATCACAATAATTGTTAAAGTTATTGTCACGTTACAATCATTATTTATATAACTATAAATAATACTTCTAATTCAACTGTCACATTTATATACATGTTACAGATACGTATTTTAACAACTACTACTACTACTACTTCCTACTATATTATTATAATTTCAAGATGATGTGAGTGATGCGGATCTACCGTGAAACAAGTGACCCTCACTTAACCTTTAATCTGTCCTCAAAAAAGTGCCCTGTACATGCACCATATGTCTATGTTCGTGCTTCTAGGGACTCAAGACCATTTTTATTTAAATATAGGAAGTACCACAGAACAACTAAATTGGAAGTGGTACGTATGTTACTGTTTTTCTAGAGTTCATTTCATATTTTGAAGTGAGAGGGAACATTTAATGTCATGAAACTGACACTGAGGTAGTTTCCACAAACACCAAAACATTTGCAGCTTGATTCGATGAACCGAAACCAACTAACAAGAGTTCTAGAAAAACCTCAAGTTGCTTGTGGAAATGAAAACGCAGAGTAGCGTGTCTATAGACATAGTCTAAGAGCTGGTGAACGTTTTCTTCAAGATTTTTCTACCGATTGAAATTTTGTAGGATAGTATTATTTTCATACCTAAGGGTACCAACCTTCCCTAACCCCCTTAATTTTTCCAAAAGGCAAATGAAGTCCAAGTCTAGCGCCTATGTATCATAATTCATGTTTTTGTATTGTACATAGTATATTTTATTGTATACACCATAAGAATATTAAATAAATAGAAAGGAACACAGTATATGCAAAGTATATTTAAAGATGAATATACCATAAATGTTTATTCATATGTTTTACTAGCGTGTCTTGTGCCATCTGGGAATATTTTTTTGTATTAGTTACATTATTACAGCAAAATAAATATACTTCTTTTTATCCTAATTATGATATCATTTTTTTAATAATTATTAGTTCTCGTTTCTGTGAAATTACCTACATATATGATGAATTCAGTTGACAATACAGTAAAGCATGTTACTCATCAACATTCATTTTCTTAGATTTGTTAATTTTTTGATACTAATGTTGAAGTATCTTTGTAAGTGCCATAAAATGTGAACATATGTTTTTTCAGAAGTGTTGAATATTAAGGAAATATGGAAAATTCTTTTATATTAATTTATAATTTTTATATTGTCGTTTGACTAAAAATACGACTTTTCATGAACAAAGCAAAAAATATCTTGATATATGTACAGTGTTCATTGGGATTAAATGTAAGAACAGCCTAGGCTAAACTTCGTCCCAGGACTCCCGTACATTGTATATCTTTCGTGTACATATTCATTTGCATATTTTGTTCAAAACGACATTTGTTTTATTATTGTTAAGGGCTTTAAGAAGGGAAAAGTAAACTATTCATTTTAGTTTAGTTATAAGTGAACGCATCGAATTCAGAAGTATATTTGAACAGATTGTGGCTATACACAAATATAATTATTTTAAAAAAGACAACTTTTTATGAAAAAGCAAACATCCTGGCATAGGCATAGCGTTCATTGGGATTAAATGTAAGAAGAGCCTAGGTTAAACTTCGTCCCAGGACTCCCGTGCATTTTAATCTTTCGTGTACATATACATTTCTACATTTTGTTCAAAAAGACATTTGTTATTATTATTGTTAAGGGTTTTAAGAAGGGAAAGTAAACAATTCATTTTAGTTATAAGTGAACGCATCGAATTCAGCAGATATTTGAACAGATTTGTACACAGATATATGTAATTATTTATCTGTGGATACTCATATAATATCGACAATAATTAAATAAGATCCTTGCAAACATTGCGGCCTGTCTATTCCAAGAAATATTTAATAAACAAAGTTGTCCTCCTTTTTAATAATTCTTGAAGACGACGCGTTATATACACGAGCAGAATTTTAGTAAGTTGATTAGAGATGATCTTGAACATTCCACGGCTAGTAATTTTAGTCATATAAGACGTGTACTGTTGCAGAATTTTAAAAGGGTATTACGAATTTAGTTGTGTTACGAATTTAGAAATGGTACCCCAATAAACAGTTAACATTAGGTTTTAAAAAGCCGTAATTTGCCTGTTTGCCTATGAATAAATATCAGTCTCGGTTTTAGAATAAATAACATACAACAAAAATGCAAATTGACTGGATATACGAGTATTTTGTTCTAAAAATCTGCATATATTATGTGATGTATGTACTTCTGCAAAAATATGACATGTAAATATTACGAGGATGAATGATAAAAAAAGTTGATCTTTTTTTTAAAAAAAAATGACATTTTATTCGTATTCAGGCCATGGCTGTAAAATAGTTACATAGTTATAATTAGTGCGACCGTATTCCATAAATTAGTATTAAAGTTTATAAATAAATATTTTCTTTCTGGTGAATCGCTAAAAAACAATGATTATTATTTAAATATATAATATGCACATTAAATTTAAATTTTCCACTATGTATTAGTACAACGAAAAAAGTAACAGTAAATTGCATTTAATATTTTCACTAGTAGTCTCCCTAATGCTTGAATTATATTTTGCATCCTTTCCAGCCGAATGTTATGAAAATTATTACGAGTCGAAGACGTGGGATAAATTTCATACAATATTCGAGACCGAGAAAAAATTTTCTGTTAATAATTCAAGCACGTGGAGGATTCGGTAAGAAAGTTTCATACTTAAATAAAATTAAAAACTAATGGCATTAGTCTGACATTTTTATTTTAGTTACATGAAACAATAAAAAACAGATTAAGAATAGTGGTGGAACCTTTATTTTTGATACCACATTAAATGAATGAAAATAGTTCATTTTATTGTTTTTAATTAAATTTAATATTTAATCTACTAACGGTGGTGGAATGTTTTTCTTTGCCAAATATTCTAAAGCGAATTAGTCTGAAAAAATTAAACGTCAATTATAAATTTCACGCTCTTGTTTGACAGAAAAACTTCCACCCTAAATTCCACAACTATACATATGATTTATTCCAAGAAAGCATTGTCACGTGTTTGCTATCCACATAACACCCTACACCGTGGATCCATTGATTGAAAGCCCAGGTAATACGTACTCACTACTTCATCAACTAATTAATAATTAACAACAATAAATTAACGATTGTCTTAACTATAATCACAATTAAACACAGTCCATTGGCGTAACAGTATGAATAGTGATCGTTTCGAAAATCTTTTCTCTAGAATCGTTGCATCGTCTGGAATCAGATGAGGAAAAATATTCACGTTACAATTGAAAAAAAAATGGTTCTCGTTTGAAGAAACAGTGTTAGTACCTTAATATTAAAAATAGAAGAAACCCAACACCACGTAAAGTATCCCTGTGTTTTTAACACAGGTATATTAGAAACTGTCCCACAATCTGGTGGTTTTTGTTATGAGTTCAGCGGAAAAAAAGATGTACACTTTGGCGGAATTTCAACAAGTGTCATAATATACATATGCATATGTATACTCATAGGTTATGTTATCTGGTCAGTTTTTCCTGTATATGAGCACTTTGCATCTAGATACGTTCATCTTTTTTTACGTAGGTAATTCTTTCACAAACTACAATTTTAACTAGTGGTTATTGTTCTTAACAGCAATATATAATGTTAAATCATCTACAAACAATAGATTACCACATTTAAACAGAATTTAAGGCAATAAGATGGTAGTTATTTCGAAGAATTTTTTTTATGAATGGGTTACATTATAGGCGGACAGTCGGTAATTTTCAGATTTCGCTCGCTTTGCAGGTGGGTTTCTATCACATTGGTGAGAACAATGCCTACCAGAGCATCAAATTATTTTCGAGTTCCAAAGAACACCGTACGCCGTTTTCTCCACGCATCATCGTCCCATGATTACCTAGTTGTCTATGGGATTAATCCTACCAACTCTTATTAATAGTTGAAAATAAATCAAGAATGTTAGAATAAGTTCCAAGACTGCGAACTTTTCCACTAAATAACTCTATCACCTATTGGGGACATTAATTTTCATTAAATGAATTAATTAAACGACATAAATTATATATTTAGAAACAAGAACCGTACACTTAATATCCTATGGCATCAAGACATACACAACTCCCAATGATACTACATATTTCGAATTTGGATAATTTTCTTGTAGAGAATCGTTTTTTGTGGAAGGATAATCAGAAAGATTGGAATGAGGCACCATTAGAAGAGTGAAAGAGGTATCAATATTGTGTGGTACTAGCTGAAGCAATATATATCCTGGAATCTATACCAGAGTGGCCCATGGCAGATAAGGATGATGCGTTTGCCATATGATTTAAATAGGCAATGGTTGCTTTCCAGTTCCTCTAATTTATGGCGGATGCGCAGCATCAATCAATCATCACGTGAAAATCACGCACGTTCACATCTACGTCAGTTCGGCAACATAAAATTCTAAAATAAATATTCGTTCGCTTTATTGTTGACAATAACAAAATACCGTCATTTCTCTTTAATCTCTAATTAAACGTACTGGATGAAGCCAAAAACAAATGATTATTGTTTCATTAATATCCTTGAATAAGATTCTATATGTGACAAAACATGTAAACATTCAAAATGTTGCGAAATTATTCATTACTAAACAAACAATTTCAGAATACCTGCACATTATGTGAGCACGTAGTATTTGAAATTTCAATAATATTAAATGGAATGTAAGCAAATATTTCTTGTACATACAATTTTTGCACTTTAATAACGTGTGATTGTTTATTTGACCTTCATGATTAAAGCCATCACGTTTATCCCTTCTAACAGGGGCGCATAATGCCCATTTACACAACCAGGTCCAATCATCGACGACAGGAGATAAGCTTGTGTAAGCACTAGTACCCGTAAATTTTGCCTAACCCCCCTTTATCGCAGGGCAAGTCTTTGACGTGCTCACATTGTGGATAAAAGAAACCCACAGTTTTGCATCCCTTTCGATAGATGGTGACGCGAATAGGTTTGCTCAAGCACTACGCCTCATCGACTTGATAAGGCCCGGTTTTGAACATGGGTCGTCTCGTACCAATACCCCTTACAACATCAAGTCAAATGTCATTTTCAATTTAGAAAAAGTTTGTCTTTTTTGATTGCCCAGTTATTGGACTGAGTGTTTTTTCCAACATGGCCGTCGATATTTTTAAATTTCCACTGGACTCTATGATCTACAAAAACATTACGCTCCCAAAGACTGAATGGTGCATGTAGACACTCCCTTGGATTCCCTATTAAAATGTTATAAAAAATGCTAGTTAAGTAAATTTTGTAAGTATTTCTTAAGTAAGAATTAGATATCTTTAAAATATTCTATTTTTTATGTATTATTATTACATTTAAAATTGTTTGGTTAATTCATAAGGAAACTATGAGTAAAATATAATATGCACATAAATCAAATTCATCCTATCAACTTAAATATGATTCATAAAAAACGTGTACCTATACGGTTATTCCAAATAAACAGAAATTTTATATTTTTATAATTTGATACCGATAATGATTCTCAAGTCATGCTATACAATAAACAAATCATTTTATAACAGCAAGGCCAACACCTCCAAAGAAAAAAAAATCATTTTATGATATAGTTCATCTGTGTATATGCATTATAATGTTTATAGATAAAGATGACGTTTTTTTTTTAGCAAAGGAGGTATTTTTTAGATAATAAACAGATATAAATAATGTGTTCCATGTCCTGAAATTTAATGATTACAATTACTTGCAGAAATATCGGAAAATAAATAAATAAGTTAATACTATCACTATACTATAAATATGACAATAATTTGTTTAAAACTATAGATAAGAGGATTAAGTGGACAGTGGAAATACCTTATTTTGTGTATTAGAAAACGCCTGATTAATAAATGAGGTTCAGTCGTGCAAAACTTGGCAAAGCCTTGAGAGATTTATTCAAAGAACATGTAAAAAACCAATAAATGGATATAGTAGAAAAGAAACTAAGAAATACTGTGCAAAAAACTATAAATCCTAGAAATTGAAAGTTTTACCGAAACCCAATATTTCCTTTTTGGCAAACAGGATACGGAGATGATAAAAATGGTGAGAAACTTTATAAAAGCACATTTGTTTTTTTTAAGACAATTTATCCAAGGATAATGCGCTAAAAACACAGTGACAGAAAAATTAACAGTTCGACTTTTAAATATTTACACTATGGATCAACTATGTTTTCACGTAACATGGATAAAACATTTTATTATCTGTTATTTTAGCATTGTTAAATTTTTAACAAATATTGTGCAATCATAACTAGAGGTCGGGAGATAGCGATACATCTCAGAGACCACTTTTACTTATGTATGTATGAAGATGGAATATTATATTGTAAATACCTAATGAAATATTCCCAAACAATATTAAATTATAAAATATTCTTACATATGTAGGTATTATGCAATAAATCTGTTTTCTTTATGAAAATGGGAAGAAAACATTAACAGCTTGCTGTTATAAAAAACAATTACTTACTGATCGTCATCTTGAAGAGAGACGCTTGGTATGGTTGGTACGGCTGACTTCAATGCAATGCGCCCGCTTGCAAGGTCACGTCTATCACGTTTACGCTCACTACCCGATGTTGAAGATAAATAAATACCTCTAAATTAATAGTGTTTATAAAACGCTATGTAAATAATACGTACAGAGTGATCCACCATAAATTAACCACCCTCTAACTTCATCATTTATGAACGGATTTCAAAAACCAAATTATAGAGTTTTTTTTCAAAGATTTTAATTGTATACTTTTAGAAAAATACATCTCCGAAATTAGAAGAGATAAGAATATAAACTTTTTATAATGAAACACACACTATATTTTGTTTGAAAATCAGATTCGCTGTTTTTTTCTGATTTCAAATATATATATATATATATATATATATATATATATATATATATATATATATATATATATATATATATATATATATACATATTTGTCTTTATTAGTTTTGATGATATTGCCCAAATAATCATTTTATTTTATTACATAAAGTCGTCCGCAGAACAATTGAACTTAAGCAGGCTTTGGCATTTATTGAGACAATTACCTGAATTCAAAGCCACCTTAGTTAGTTATACTTCTTAACATTTAATTAGAACAAAATTGTATTTTCTTATTTTCTTTTAGCTGTCATTTTGTTTGTATTTGTCGCACATTCTAATACGACACATGAATAAATTCCTTATTAATAGTACTAATAAATGGTACCACGGTACCAATATGGTTCCATTTGAAAAAATTGAGTTTGGCCATTTTGATGAACTTTATTAGCCCATAAATCACGTAATTTTATATTTTTAACGGGATTTCGATTTTTCTAGCATTACACTACATTACATTATTTAGAATAAATCGGACTGTCATGGCACACTTAAATGGAAAATTAAAAATTATAACGTAGGTAGGTTAATCCCATATGAGTAATTATTCATGATGACAGACAAACAGAAAAATTCTTATAAAATTCCTTTTAAGGAGAATTTTTCTGTTTGTCTGTGATCATTAAAAATTATATTATGAAAAATATTGATATTTGAAATGTCATTTATTTGGTATCGTTGGATTCAGAAAATTATGCAGAATTCAAAAATGCAATAATATACAGGGTGTTCTATTTAAAAATCGAAAGTTGTTGACACTTCCGGCGAAACCGAAAGTAGATATTTATTTATATATAATTCTTGCTTTTTTGCTATGCAAATATTTGAATAGCCTTTAATTATAGTCAGTTTGATTTTATTTTTTAATTTCTTCTAATTTTGTTTGATTTATTACAATTATTATTTTGCCTAAAATAATCTCTTTTTTTAAATTGTATTAAAAAGATATTATTATGCTGTATGTATGTATTTTTAAATCGATATCTCCTTTCGGTTTGCACAGCGATAGCAGACGTCTACCAGTTTGGAGGATGTCAGGGGAGAGATACAAACATTTATCCAGCCCACAGTAGCTTTTAAACGAAACAATGTTATGGCATCGGGAAGAATATGTGTTGGAGGACGCACCGATCTGTACATCTGCAGGAGGACCACGACTGGATAAATGCAAATGATATTGTCTGTAACATTGTGACAACTTTTCAAACTGCTAATGGCGAAAATTTTATTTTTATTGATGATAATACTCGCCGTTTTTTAGCAAACATTCAGTGTCTTTGAAACTCACGGAATTGATCACGATCTTCTTCCATTGCGTTCTCCTGACTTGAATTCCATTGAACATATGTGGCATTTATTGGTAGGGAACTTGAAAACCATCAACCGGCTGCAGAAAACAATAGATCGATCGATTTACAATATTTTTATTGAATTAAGTTATTCTTATATTCAAATACTACATGACCATAGTGATTAGTGACTGTCTCTGTTTTTATTTGCGATTGCGCAATAATCCCACTACAGGCACGTTGAAATTGCGGGAGTCCCCGAATATGTAATTACTCATTACTGATTACTGATTAGAATTGGGGGCAGTCATATGAAATCTTTATTTGCCGATTAAAGATAATTTAAAGCATATTTTGAAATAGTAAGTGATGCTGACAATAATAAAGTGAATAAAAATGTGAATTTAGGTGATTTTTTGTCAATTTAATTATGCTACTTAAAATTTTTTTTCTAAAAACTCATCATTTTGAGAGCGCGCTTGTTTTTACGGCCTACAATGTCCATATTTTACCGTGAACTGGTCTGCGTTGACAAATTTTGGTCAACAATGCTCTTAAAATCCATCGAAAATATCACAATATTAATAAAAGTAAAGTGTGAACGCCTGTCTTTATATAAATGTTATATCACGTTGCAAAGTTCATGAGAATTAAAAACCATAATAAGAAATTACATATACTGTACACCACTATAAATAATGTATAAAAAAATATACATTGTGAAGTCTGTAAGAGGTAATATTCAACCTCTTATAAAGTGCTTAAATGTAGTGATATAACATCATTATTTTAGAAATGAACAGTTACTTCTGGAGGCCATATCTAATAGTTATTTTGTGGCTGACATTCATAAATCTAACAAAGGTTAATAAGCTTCACACAAGAAGTAGCAAAAGAAGATTTAACTCTCAAAAAAACTTCTTTAACAATACTTTGTAGAAGTAATATGTTAACTGGGCTAAGTCCCATGTGCACCGCCCTGACTACATGCTTGAAAAGTAAATAAGGATTTTTTCAAGACATAGGTACATCGGATGTATGTTCAATTATGTCAGTTTATCCCCCCACTCCCAGTATCACCAAACATTTGAAAAAGCATTGCGAAAATGACTTATTTTTTATAAAACCAAACATTAGACTGGTTGACAATTATGTTAAAAATATAACTTATAATTTGTCACTGCATCTGACAACTGAAAAAAATTAGGTATATTATTATGGAATTTGTGGATATTCTTTCATTTATAAAAATTGAGGAGTGTTTTCATAACCCAAGAAAATAATTTCTTATAAAGTGGATAAGTAAAAGAAGAATGGACAGTTATATTTTTCTATATTGTTTCAAGATGAGAAATTATTTTTCTGGGCCGAGGACTAATGATTGAGATAATAGATATTGGCTCAAAAAGTACAATGAAAACATATTTCATTCATTTTTCAGAATGACGAAGACAACATTTCAAAATCTGTTGAATGTTATTCTTGCCAATGATCACTATAACTTAGTTAAAAAAAAGTATAGAGGAGAAAATATTCCTCTATAGTTAATTGATATTTGACCGATTTCAAAATTTTCTTTTGATCCATTTTTATCTATACTGCGTAAATCACAGAAAATATACTTAAAAAATGTAACACTTTTTATCGTTAATTTTAAGGTTATGCATTATAAATATAAACACAACCGCATACACGACCATACCCTGGTCATGTCAGATTATGTTGGTGTATGTCAATTCGTGACGTCCACTTCCCTCATACACCGATGGAAGATTATGTCGCGAAAAAATCCCTAATGTATGACTCCATTCTAATTTTAAACAAAAAGTGATCTAAATTTTGATGATATACATATGTTATGGTTTCTGAGTTATAGAACAAACAATATATTTTTTTCCATCTTGGACAGGGTGTAACTCCTTTAATATGTATTATTGACCAAATATTTATAAGAGTTTTCGTTTTATATTGAGCCCATCTACTTACTGTAAGAGATTGGCTACATAATTTTAGAACACCCTGTATAAGCAATGAACACCAAATTTTACTATTCAGTGTTCTCTGTACTCTTGACATAGGCCTAAGAACCTGAAATACGTGTAATGTTTTTTTAATAAATTTTGAAATATTTAAAAAGCAAATTTTCATTATATCTTTAAAACATTTAATAAAGTTTCACAAGGAGGCAACCTCAGAATTAGTTTCGTGTATTAAAATTATGTTCCATTATTATTCATATAATTTCTTTACGACATCAATTAAACATCCCTAAAATGAACATCCCTCTACTATAGCTATATTGAATGTGTATATACGTTTAACAACGGAATATGAGTCACTGTCTTATTAAAATATTCCGAAATTATTATGGATCACATACGAATTTCCAGTGGCTATCCTCCTGCTTCAAGTCCATCACAAATGTTCATAGTGCCATAGGGGATATATGTGTGTGCTATCTGGATATTGTATCAACACCAATCATATTATCCACGGCCATAATAAATAATTTTGTTTTGGGTTTATTTTATATACGATTATTGTTTTTCAATAATTTTCATTTTTTGTTTAAATTTTTTTGTTCCCTTGACAAATTATAATTATCCGGATAATCAATTTAATAAATTTCAAAATGTATACATTGGCCTCGTTTCAATTACAGTCACTGTTTTTTAAGCGACTCAAATTAAGATACCTACCAACCTAATCTGTTTTTTTTTATTTAATTTAATTGTTAAAAGCATTAATACAACAAAAATCTATTATATGTCCCGTTGGGTGATTATGTATTATTCATAATATAATATGGACTATGAAAAATAAAGTTTGAAATTCTAAATCATTAAATAAGACCTATTAATTTTTGTCTGATATGCCCATTGCCCACTTAATAATTTTGGTAATTTTTTATATTACGGGTCCATCGCCAATTTTAGGCGCTTTTTCAGGAAACGTGTCGTAATATGGTAAGTCCCAAAGCAAAATTTTTTGCAAATTATGTAAAAAATATATAAATTTGATATTTCTCTTCGTCACTGCAAAGATTATATAATCTTTGGTTACAGTGTAAGTTGATGTTTCAGAAGCGAGCAACTGTTGCCTTTATGACAAGTGAAACGTATAACAAAACACAAACAAAAACATTACTTTATTACCGATGTTTATCGAGGTCCGTAAAGACGGACCTCGGTTTTTATAGCCTGTTAGCCATAAAAGCCCGCCACAACTTTGTAATAAAATGTTATATCAATGGTACGTAGATAACCAGCAATATAAATAAAAGTATATGATGTTGCCTGTATTTGAAAAGTAAAAAATCAGTCCATAGCCGAATTTATATTATTATTATTTATGTACCATAGGAGTAAAATGAGTGTTTTAATCCAGGCATGCAAGGGACTAAAACACACTTTACTCCTGAGGTGCATAAAATATTTTCTGTACGAGCAGGCACAACATTTTATTACAAAAAAATTTAATGTAAAAACTAACGAACAATAATTGCCAATGAAGCTTTTCTGTTTTATTCCGAATTTATCTAGAAATCCTTGTATTTACTTGTCTGTTTGACATTATTTTTTATTTATTTCTGTTTGATGTTTTGATTACTAAATATTATTAATTACCAAATATTACGAACTGTGAAAATTACCTTATTAATGTTAATATTAATTTGAGATAAGTTACATATAAACCATGTTTGATTCGTAATTTTTTGTTCTTTCTGCCATTAAAAGTTTGATATAATAAAATGTTGACATTACGCTGTTTGTATTGTTCATTGGTTTCCATGGTGACTTTAAATCCCTCGGGAATAAACATTATTAATCTAAGGAAGAAACACTCGTTCTCTTCGCTGTTTTGAGGCAGTAAAATACTGTTTTATCCCAGTTCAAAAAAACACTATAAAACCAAGGATTACTTTTTGATAAAACACAAAGGCTGCCAGTTCCTTTTTTTTAATACTTAATATTCAAAAGTTAAAAATATCACAGAATCAATCAACCTATAAAAAACTCTTTAAACTAAAAAATTTTTTAACCCCTCTTAAAAAAATTTCCATTGTGTGAAAACTTTATCCCCCCTCATAATCAATAAAATAAATCCCTTCCCATAAAAATTTTTTTTTTAAAAAAAAACCTCCTTTTTCGTTTGTGGTGAACTTATCAATCTAATCCCGTGGTTTTGTTCTTATTTATTTGCAAAAAAAAAAAATTTTTTTTTTTTTTTCAAAAAAAAAAACCCCCCACCTACCCCCCCACCCCCCCAAAAATCTTAAAATTTTTTAACCCCCCCCCCCCCCCCCCAAGAAAACCGAAACCGAAAACCCCCCAAACGCCAAATGTTTTTTGGTGTTGGGCTTTTCCCCCCTGTGCCCCCGCCCCCCCCCCCCCCCCCCCACCCCCCATGGCGGGAAAAAAAAAATTTGTAGGGGGGGAGAAAAAAACCCCCCCCCCCCCGCTTTGGCCCTCGCCCAAGGGAAAAAACGCCGCCCCGCCCCCCCCCCCCCCCCCCCCCATTGTGTTTCCCCGGTTCCCCGGCCTCCCGGAAAAAACCCCCCCCCCCCCCCCCCCCCCCCATGTGTAGTTTCCAAACCCCTTTCAATTTTAAAAAAACCTCCTTTCCCCCCGCCCCCCGGAAAAAAAAAAAAAAGACGGGGGGGGTGGTGGGGTTTGGTTTTTTTTGCCCCTTTTCTTCCCCCTTTGTCTTTTATTTTCTCCTTTGGTGGTCGGGTGTGTTGTGTTTTTTACTCCCCCCACAAAATATTTTTTTGTGTCCCCCCCCCCCCCCTGGGGGGGGGGGGGTGGTTTTGTTAGGTGTAAGGGGTAGGGGGGTAGGGAAAGGAAAAAGAAGGGGTGGGGAAGGCCACCCGCCGAACCCCCCCCCCCCCCCCCCCCCCCCCCCCCCCCCCCCCTCTTAACCCCCCCTTTTTTTTTTTTTTTTTGTTTTTGTTTTTTTTTTTATATATATAAAAATTTTTTCCCCCCCCCCCCCCCCCCCCCCCCCCTTTTTTTTTTTTCGTTTTTTCTTCCTCCAAACCCCGGCTAAAAAACACCAAAAAAACAAAAAAAACTACTTTATATCCCTTCCCCTCCCCCCCTTTTTTTTTTTTTTTTATAGTTTTTTCTTCCTTGCCTTTCCTTTGTTGTTTCCTGTGTTGTGGTGTTTTTTGGTTGTTTTTTTTTTTGTTTTTTTTTTTTTTTTTTTTTTTTTTTTTTTTTTTTTATATTTTTTAAAAATTATATATAAAAATTAATCTTCTTAATTCCCCCTTTTTCTTTTTTTCCTTCTTTTTTTTTTTTTTTTTTTTTTCTCTTTTTTTTTTTTTTTTTTTTTTTTTTTTTTTTTTTTTTTTTTTTTTTTCTTTAAAAAAATTATTTTTTATTTTTTTTTTTACAAAAAATTAAATTGATTTGAAAAGGCTGGATAGTGTATACAGATCCTTTGTTTTTAATTTGAAAAGCATTAAAAATAAACAAATAAAAGTCCGTTTCCCGATATATTTTCCGTATATTCTTTTCTTTGTTAACATTTTTCTTTATTATATTTATTTGTTCTGGTCAAATCGATCAAAAAGTTTTAAGCATTGAAATCCATCTAGCATCTTAAATGACGAAAAATATTTTGTGGATACAGGGTGTTTTAAAAATATACAGCACAAACTCACGAGCATATTCCTTATGTTAAAATAAGAAAAACAATTTCTATGAAGATGGGTCCGATAACGATCTGTTTCCAAGATATATTTTTATTTTTACAAAAAAATGGGCACGTGCTTTAGTGCAATTATTACTTGTAATTTACCTACTTAATAGGACAAAGAAGTATAACCTATATCAAAGTATTTGAAGTTACCAGGAGATTCTTAGAAAAATGATTTCACTCACCTTAGGATTTTCTAATAAATTTTATGTACAATTGGATGAGGCATAACTCAAAAATTAGGCACTTAAAAAATGGTTTTCTTAACTGCCTCTTAAGTTACCGAAGTAACTCCAAGAAAATCCTAGGATTCTGTATTGAGTAAAGAGAGACAAGGCCCTACAGTTTATTGTGGAGTCCGAACCACATCTAGGATATTGACATTTCCTTCTCCCATCTTAATCCGAAACAAATTACAAATAAAATTTCTAACTTGCTCTGGGATGGATAGCACTAGATGCGTAGATTGAACATACATAGATATTCCATCCCATGTTAAAACTGTACACTCTAAAATCTGGAGCCCAAAATTTTTAAATTGTTGTGAGTCTGTTTAGGATTTTATTAGTCAAAAAACTGTAAATACACCATTTATATGTATTTGCTAAGTCAAAATTGAAAATATTGTAAATAGATGTTGTTCGTGTCAATTTAAAAATTTCAGGTCCATAGATTTGGAGTGATAAATATTTACCATCTATGGTAGATGGAACAAGTACTACTGAGCAAAAGGTAAAAAAACGCTCTTGTTTGCCGACTGAATGGTTGTCTTAATAATGATATCTCTTCGAATCAGTTGTTATAATTTCTAAATAAAATGGATCTATTACCTAAATTATAGAAAAAATGACCAAAACCAAATTTTCTATTTTCTTTCTCACTGATCAAACATCAATGGCAAAGTCCCCAATGAACCTTCTGCTTCTACTGGAAAAACGATCACAAATCGACCTATTATCAGCACTTCTGTTAATGCATTTATGTTACTAATGTATAAATATGAAGTTTGTGTATATTTCTTAAACCTACCTCACTTACAGAACCGCTGTGTAACCATAGTCAGCACAATCCATATATCTGGATAGTCTGTTCGAATCACCATGGTTCGACATGTTCCTACACCAGTAGCACTGTAGGGCTATTTCGGTAATTGCGTAATGTTTTTTTTATTTAATTTGATTTGTCACAACTGTCACACTGACAATGTAGCTGTCACCAGTTTGCAAAGCAGCTGTTGTCAGTTTTGACAACATGTTGACGTTTACAGGTTTCTTTATAGTTTTCAAATTAATAATAGAGGCGCCATTTTCGTATTACCTAATAAATTAGATTTGGTGGATTATGGTTAAACGAACCAGCTTAAATATATTGGAAACATCACTGCTTTCGTCTACATTGGGGCACCTAATAAGATCAGAAGTAAAGCTTACGATAGACATAAACTGAATGATGGTTTTGTGTAACATATTAAAGCAAGGTTTTATTGGACACCTAGCATTCTTTTTGACTATTTCGACTGACTAATATAATAACCCTAAGGTTATCATATTAGACGCCTCTACCTGCTGATTATTATCAATTAAATACAGACAATTTTTAACCGTCATATATATTTTTTTATATAGTTTAAAATTGTTCTTGAGCCAATTGAACATTCATTTTTGCCTCTAGGTAAGTAAAATATGTGAATTAATATTCATTTATATCAAAATCATTTTTGAGGCTTTACCGAGCTCTAATCCACAAGAAAAAATCTATACCATAATGGCTTAGCAGATTTGAAAATAATGGAAAAACAGGTACATTACACCACAGAGTTGTCTGTGGTGTCTGAATTACAATAATTTATAAACCAACATTTTGTTAGAACAATCACTATTTATATCATTAAGTATATAATATACAAAAATTTAAACATTTAATAGAATATATAGTTAATAAAAATATTTCAATGTCTTAAATTTCTTTTGTAAATATTACAAGTAATTGACTTATATGGACTTAACTCTTAGCATATAAAAAAAAATATAAAGTCTCCCGATTGTATACTAGACGGATAGATAGCAAAAAAATTAAAATATTGATTACATAAAAAACAAAACATAAACATATATTCTTAAAACTAGAATGATTTGTCGACAAAAGCAAGATTGATTCAATTCAGTACTTAGTGTTTTCATATGCTTTTTTAAGTTTTTTATTCAAGTAAAGTAATGTACCTTAATATCCATTACTGTATGTTGCTTTATAAAGGCATCCAATCATTTAAATCAACACCATTTTTTTCCACATATGGAAAACCATTAATGGATCAATCATATATCATAGCAAAAAAAATCATTAAATGTCTTATGTAAGAATGAAGGATAAGTAGAGTTTCTTGGAATCAAAGTTTATTAGATAGTTGATACTAATAATAAAAATGTTTTCTCTACGCAAGCTGGCAATTTGAAATAGTTAATGCATCAAATAATTCCCATATTTTTTTTATAAAAATTTTTTTCTTTCTTTTTTAATAAGATTTGACTTGTGGTGGGAAAGCAATCCCATAACTAAAGGACTATTTAAACATAACTGATATGTCATTTGATAAGCCTTTTAAGAAATATTGGCTTGAAACAGAAAAAGAATATATAAAAGTAATAAATATGGGAGTGATAAACTTATACAAATTATAAATTTGAGATTACGTGTCATTTGATGCATCAGCTCTATTTAAAATGTTTCAGATAAAGTAAGTTTCAACAATACAATGGTTTCTCCTTCCCAAAAACTATTGACGTCGAGTGAACATCTAATCTAAAGAGTAGACATATTTTTAATAAAGTACAAGACAACTGTGCGTTAAAATTTGGAAACCACTCTAGCAAACAGGGAAACTTGTTCTAATGAATATTAAAAGGTTCTTTTTATCAAGCAGCTTCCATTTCATTTATTCCTTCCAGCCTCCCCCCCCCGAAGTTGTTCTTCAACAAACTTTCTAGCCTTTATATTTAGCAAAACATACTGGGGATATTATAAATACTATTTGCAATGGTGTATTTTGAACTGAATTGAACCATCTTTATAGATAAAAATATTTTTAACACTGACTACAATGTTTGCACAACCACGATATATAAACACAATCATAGAGTTCTGAGCAAAACAAAAAACAAGGCAAAAATTATTGAGGTAGTACATGTCGAGATGTTATGAGCTTATATTATTATTATGTGATTGAAAATGATTGACTGTGCTGCTCAGCGCCGGCCCTGGGGGGGGAGGGGGAGGGGGGCCCCCTTTCGCCCCCCGGGCCGGGGGCCCCCCCACCCCGGGGGCCCAAGGGACCCCCCCTTATTTTTTTTAATTTTTAAAAAAAAAAAAAAAAAGGAAAAAACCCCCCCCCAACGGCCCCCCCGCATTCGCTCGCTCCCCCCCGTTTCAAGGGGGGGGGGGGGGGTTGTGCTGCTCCATTGCATATACACTGCAATTTTTATGTGTCACAAGTTGATCAAGGCTAATCTGAATATTCTTGGTAAAATTTTTCATACACACATATCAATTATGAAATGATTTGCTTGTGTAAAGGTACATAGTGGAATGTCGACGTCTAGATGCAAGCAGCAATGTCTGATTTATATACGTACATTTAATAGGAGACGCACATAGTGAAGATACAAGCAGCGTGCTCATCCCTTGAAGCTAGCAGAGCATCGCTTCATGATTGAAATTCACGATCTCTTTTAAAGATTCAATTCACTATAAATACTCATAGAAACGAATGTCGAACAATTGATTCTATCAGTTTACTACCGAAAAGCACTATGGAGTCAGACACACCCTGATCATAGAAATAGGTATACTCTAGATAAATTATGGTCAGAAGATGCTAACGAGTGACGGGTGAGAAGTGAGTAATTTAATAAGCATTAATAGTAACAATTTATTACCTCCATAACAGTGCTTCTCACTTTCCACTTTTGATCAAAATTGTTATATCTATACCTCTGTTTGCGGTTAAGATCAATGCGGCACTTTGTGGCTGCTAGCAGCAAGCGTTTCGACACCTATTCCTTGTATCTAGATTTGACGCTCCACTATGTTTGTACCTTTACACACATAGATGTAAACAATAAATTAAGACATACACTTTTTTTTTTGAGGCAGCTAATATTTGGAAAGCACTAGATTTTTTTAAGAAGTAATAAATCTTATATATTCAAAGAAAAGGTGATATATCTAATAATAGGTAATGGCACTAGCAACCAGTAACATACAGTAACATACAGAATATTCGTATGCTATATTTATTAACATTTTTTGTACCTGGCATGTTGATGTTTTTATCAGAATTTCCCCACTTTTTTATTTACTTTGGTACTTGTGTGCCATACTCCTATGGGAGCAACAGTGAATGAATAAAAAACTACAGTAGTTGCATTTCACGGACGAGTCAAATTTTTCCAAATTTCTATAACAAGACCTTAACAAGACCATAATGTAACTTTTACATTTTTGTAATAGTTGTTATAATAGATGGAATAGTCCATTTGTATCCCCATCCCACACAAAGTATTTCAAGATATCTTTAAGGATACAGGGGGTTGGATTACCTGTGGCATTAATAATTAATTTAATAATATAATTTAATTTAATAATAACAATAAATGTTTTTTTTATGTATGAGTTATTTTTTAATATAATAATAACATATAAATCTGTTTACCATTAGTCTGTTAGTAAAAAAGTAACCAAAAACCCTCCTTTATTCAAATTATGGACCCTCCGGAAATGCAACTTATTTTAAAAATTTGAACGCAAAACGGGGGCCTAGAAAAGAATAGCTGTTTAAAATACAGACGGCAGTTTGTATTCTGGCTTTGAATGGCTTTATAAAGCTGAATTTTAATAGTTATGATGACATCTTTGATACTACCTCAATCGTAAACTTAGATATTACATAGAAAAGAGAGTCTATATCTAGATGGGTTTTGTCATTTATATATTTTTTTTTTTTTTATATATATTTTTTTTTTTTTTTTTTTTTTTTTTTATATATATTTGAATTAAGGTTTTATTGAACAATAATTATACAGTGAACTTGAGCACAGGGCCATTTTTCACTTGCAATTCTTCTATTTCTTTTTAGAAATCTCACAATGTATAAAAAACTCAGGATGTGGTGTCATTTGTTAGAACAACTATCCTCAGGTTCATGAAAAATAAAAATGTCCGAAACCCAAGATCCATTAAAATTTCATAAATATGGAAAAGGATACTGGGGGTGTACCCTTTAACATTTAAATTAAACTGGTGTGATAAAAAACATTCACTGCTCAGACAACGTAATGAGTGTAGTGAGGGGGGCCGGGTGGGGGGACCTCTATCATAACTCAGATCAACAGCAGTATCAAGAAAATCAGAACAACTTAACCAAAATCAAATAAAGAATAATTCAAATTTTTACTATTTAAACTTTATATAGTGTATTTTATTATTAATGAAATTTTTTTACACATAATAAAATTTAAAATAAATAATAGAAAAGTTTGTAAAAAAGCAGAGATTAATTCAACATTCACAAAATAAATATAGAGCTTAAATAAAGATAAAACTGTTTTCAAAATTTGTTATGTAATAAAATTGCTTGTCATGAACTTAATATTATTTCTATTGAACATATAACAGAAAAAACATAAGTTGTACAGGTTGTTTCATTTAAAGCGATACTTATCATTATTACTAGTGATAGGAGTATTCAAATGCACGAATCAAGAAGTACTGGATTCTCAAAAGTTCTTGCTGTTCTCGAGAACTGTTACAGAAATATTCGAATTCCAAGTATCGAGTACTAACAGCACGATACGCGATAGAGACGCTGGATCGAGATTACCGGTTCTTGAATCTGTACTTGGACTCAGACTCTGCAGTCTACGCATTGATCCTCAATCCTTTCTGAGTTCTCGGATCAATTGGGGTGGAATCTTGCCATTTTTGGTTCCCACTTTGATTTCTTTTCAGGTTTCATACTTCTTATATTATTAATTATATTATACGTAATTATATTTATAAAATTAAAGCAAATCAGTTTTCAAAAAGTGTTAAATGTAAATAAACTAGATAGATAACCATGTATGTGTAATTGTGTTAGGGTACTAGAACCCGTCAACAGAGAACCGAGTGCAGCTAGGGCAATGCTCTGTACAATGCAGTGCGCATTCGATTCCATCGTATATCCCTGTTGTTCTCGGACAATCATTCTATTCTTAAATGTACTCAAGAACCAAGTACTCGATTTTTAAAAAGACTTGATTCTGCCCATCACTAATTATTAGCATAAATTTTTTATTTTTCAAAAATCATCTTCGTGTAGTTTTGACCTTAGTACACTAGTTTATGAGCTACAATCATATTTTCAAAAGCTCTTAAAATATACAAGGTAGTTTAAAATGTAAATATTTTTAAATAAAACACAATTTTCTATTCAGATTTCAACAAAATATCCTGGGAGCATATTTTATATTCATTTTATAACAAATTTTAGGCTTTCATTTTACCCACTGACTTTTTTGCGAAAATCAATGTTCTAGTATTTTTACTTGTGAATAAATACGTCTGAATAAGGCTTGGTCGTTGTTTTTTTAGGTTGGTGGCGAAGGTATTTGAAACATTCTTGTCAAATTTAATACTTTCCTTCTCTTCATCTCTTTTTACAAATGATGTAAAAGTAGTAGGTACATACTTCAACACAACTTGTTTCTTTTATTTTAAAAGTTGTTACTGTATCACATTGCTCATTCACTATTACAAGATAATAATATTTCAAATAGTAAAAAATGTTACTTATGTTTTTATAGGGGCCATGCTGAAAATATTCCACAGTCTCTAAATATCGATCTTTCCATTTATTGTTCTTTAATAACTTTTTACCAATAAAATTTATATTGAGCTGATAATATATCTTTGAGATTATTTAACTAATGACTTCCATAACAGATAAGAGTCATGCAGATATTTTTATATCATACGAACATAAATATTCCTTAATTTCAGAGTCCAACTAGCATCAAAGTCATAGAAACTGGGATGTATACATTATCTTTGTGGTTACCAATGAGAATGGCATTAAACTTTTTGGTATTTTAAAGTAACAAGACTATTAGATTTAAAAGTTACCTAAAAGTTCGTACTACTTTAAACTGCTGGTTTCTGCGCCGTCTGCGGAACACCTCTTATTATATGGACATTTTTAATATTTAATATAAAATCTACATTCTTGCTACTTAAGGCAGATACTAACTTAAAGGTGACTTTGACTGGAGATCAAAATAACTGAAAACATAGTTGTAGTTACTTTTAAAAATCACAACGAATTACTTTTGCCAAACACCTGTTATTAGTAAACCTCAATTATAGTATTAAGTGTAAAATTGAATCTGAAAACAACAGTCACATATAGAATATGTATCGTCACTAATCGTCATTTATAGAAAACTAAGGATAGTTAAACGATTAGCAATTCCTTAAAATGATAAACAACAAACCAGTATTGTACAAGATTACTTGGCTATAATGAAACCATCAGTTTCAATACCAAACACAATGTAACAGCTACTGAAAAATTGTTCCTCATTTCAGTCCCAGACATGTAATAGGACCGTCTTTATTGCATATCAGCGGTTAGTAGCAAAACATTTTACAGTTCCACAATAGTCATATTAGTTGAGAACAGACACCATTGATAAAGTTATATTTTCGATTGTCTTGCATGCATGTAAAAAAATTGTGATATATAAACCTGCAGAAGTTTAAAATTTGCCATTTGTTAAGGTGATAAAGTAGTCAAAAATATTCATTTTGGAAAATTGTGGAAGAAAAATATTCAGCACGACCCTCATATTATGTTCATAGTATTCTAAAAATCCCTACCTATCTACAGTAGATGTATAAAGCGTAAATGTAAATAAATCTATAATATAAAATTAAGATAATAGTTATTTCTAAAAGTTTAAATATTCATTGAGCACAGAATTATGTAAATATACCTAAAGATTTATATAACTTCTGTTTGTACTATCAGACTTTTCGTTGCGAGAAATTATAAAATAATCGAGCAGTAGAACTCTATAACCCTAACATATATAATCGTCACAACCATAGAAGTGGAAGCACAAAAGGCACACATACACATTTTTATTCACACAGCCAATCACAAGGCAATTTGGGCATTTTGCTAGCAGGCCAAGGTAAATACCCAGCTGTTTTGAACACCCAGTAATCGTAAGACACTTTAGCAATAAGGCCAACAAGTAAGAGCACTTCAGCAGTTATTATGTAATAAATGTAATCTGTCCAGTCTTGTTGACTTTGGCATAATTTAGTCTGATCCAACTCTGTAATTTTTACATCCATATTATCACATCCTATTTCCTCATAATCTGGTATGTGATCTAGTTTTGTTAATAACCAAACCTAAAAAAATATTGTCTGAACGTTATTTGTGGCATTCTCTAAATTGTTCTTTTTCTTTCATGAGGCTTACCACCACATGAGTGGGTTATCTAAAAAATACAGTTACTCATCCAGTATTCTACTGGAAAAATAAGTCTCTGTGTTGTGACTACGTCAAAAGATAAGTCAGAGGGGGTTTTTGACGACTAATATGAGACAATAGCCAAGCAGCAATAAAAGCTCTTGGCTGCTACCAGTTAACTCCAAAACGGTATGGAATTTTCAGAATGCTCTAAATCATTTGAGCAAAAACAACAAAGTGACTGGTCTGGATACCCGGCCACTCTGGTATGGAAGGTAATCAAATAACCGACTCCTTGGCCAAAGAAGCAGTGGGATCACGAATCATCGGACCAGAACCGATACCTGGCATATCTTCAAGTACTACTAAGATGGCTATCTCAACCTGGGCTGAAATGAAAACTTTCCAGTATTGGCAACAGCTACCATAATTAGTTCATTCGAAGGCGTTTATAAAATACCCTGTGAAATCAAGAGCTAAGAAACTTTTAGAGTTAAACAGGGTAAACCTGAAAACTCTAACAGGCCTATATACCGGGCACTGCTGACTACACTATCATCTGCATAAACTAGGCCTAGCAGAAAATGCCGAGTGCGTCACGTCTATGCCTGGAGGATGATGAGAAGACAGATCTACATCTCATGCACCTGTCTCGCTGTGGAGAGGATCCGTTCTCAATATTTGGCAAAGGGCAACTGCTGCCAGAGGATCTGGACACATTCTCACCCAATAAAGTTATCAGTTTCATTAAGAGACTGAACTTATTGGGTGAAATATAATTAGGTGTGAGCCACAATAGGCCTGCTGATGGCCACAAGGGAGGGTCTACAGGGACCCACTCACAAGAAACCTAACCTAACCTAATCTGAGGTAAAAAAATAATCCTAACGTTTTGGAGATAAGTTGCATGTTAGAACAATGTTTTAAACGAGTAATACTTTGAGATCCACTTTAACAAAAACAAAACCGGTAAATTGTGAGCAAAATCCAAAAAACGGTATTTATAGTATTCCGTGTGAGTGTAATAAACATTATCTAGGAGTGTCATCCACACCTCTCAATGTAAAAAGTTAGGTAAACATAAAAATTATATTAGGAAGGGTGAAATCGAAAAATCGAAATTTTCTTACCATCACTTGGGAAAATGGACATAGAATAAACTGAAATTCGACACAAATTTTTGCAAGAAAAGCAGACAGCAAAAAAAAGTAAAATTAAGGAATCTGCAATATTATTGAATCAAGAAAAATGTTTATCCCATTGCTCTGTAGACTTTGGTACAAAGTGGTTACCAATGTCAAAAGAAGAATTGAACAAAATTAAAAGTGTATAATTTGTAAGTATCAACAGTTCTGTGTAAGTATCTATGGATATTATATAAACAAATAATATATGTCAGAATAGATCTTTGAAAAAGGAAATTGTGTTTTCGGAATGTTGGGGAAATATTTTTTTTTGTCGTCTCATATTAGTTGTCAAAAAACACCCACTCAATAATATTTTGACAAAAAGAAGTGCAGAGGCTTATTTTTCCAGTAGCATACTGGGTAACTAACTGTATTTTTTTAGATAACCAATTCATGTGGAATTGAGCCCCAAAAAAAGAAAAAGAACAATCTAAAGAAATAGTTCCAATGAAATATAAAGGGTTTTGATTTATTTTATGTTATTTTCACATTTTTATCTTGTTTAGAATTTCAACTCAAAGAAACAACAAAATGCGATAGGCAAAGTTTTATTTTGTGTAAAATAATGTGAATTCAAAAAATTATTTTTTTGTTTTTAAATAATCAGTTTTATCTTTCCCATATTAAAATCCACATGAAGAAAATAATTCTGTTAAATCGTAGAGCAAATTTTATATTTTTAAAATTCTGGCAGTCACCCCTGATTTTTAAGCAAATGTTGAAGGATGTTTAATTTTATAATTAGAAAAATTTTTCAACCTTACCTTAAATTCCTTTGCTGTTTTGCAATCACAATGCAGCTTATTTAACCCCAGATTTATGTGACGCATATTGGTCGTACGGTAAAATTTTATATTCGACAATAGATATGTTTCAAACTAAAACAAATATAGAGGTTATACAGAGAATTTTAATTCTATGTTCATGGTGGTTTCTCAATGGTATGCATAAAATATATACAGTAAACACCACGGAGGTATAAACATTGGTATTAGTATGCGCATAGATTTAATACACATAGATAGTCCATCCTTACGTAAATATTTGAGGAGTTTTCACACAAAAGTGAACAAATCCGTTTTTACCTTAAAACGAGCTGCGCATTGCATGAGGTAGTAATGGGTCATTTCGCTAACACTCTGTTAGAAGTTTTAGCCACAAGTAAACGAGGCCTTATTAAATGTTCAAGTTTTAATTTTCAACCAAATAGTAACATTGAGTTATTTTTTTCGCATTCATTATGGGCCTGGCAAGTATAGCAAAAAGTAATAAATCCTTGTAATAGATATGCAAGCGACAATATTAATCATGCAAAAAGGAATAAATCCTGAGTTACTACAGGGCCACCGAAAAATTTTTGTATCTTTTAGACATTGCGCCACTTGTATGTGGTAGTGTAAATAATGTTTGTGGTATGTTTCCTTATGTGGTTCAATTGCAGCAAACTGTTATGCGATTTTTGAGGATATGTCTAGACAACGATAAACATGTGTTGTGTGTTTCATTATATTGCATCAACTGCTGCTAGGTGCTTGAAATTCGGTAATTTATCGGTAAAAAGAGAACATATCCATAAGCCTAAACAAACAGTACAAATATCAGGTAAACGCAAACAGATCCATGTCAAATGTTCAAATAACTCGTGTACTGCTTTGGCAAAAATTTTCACATTTGTTATCCTTATAATTTTTCCATTTTTTTAAGAAAAAAAATTAAAGTTCTATTCCAAAGCAAGGCTACAGAAAAAAATTTCGTTTTGTACAGAATTAACTAAAGTGGATTTGTCCACTTTTGCGTGAAAGCTCCTCATGTACCCTTCCAAATCCTACACTAGAAATGTTTAAATCGACATGAACAAAGCCTAATTTTGACATAGCAAATGCGAACAAATGGTCTATTACACTAAATCGTAAACAGACACTGCTTGCAGCGATATAAAATTGTTGGGGTCCAGATTTTAGAGCAAACAATCTATGTATATTTTAAACTATGGTGTGAACAATTTACTTTTGTCTGCTGATTACCGCTGATTCGCCGATCGCGGATGGTTTGCCGTTTCATTATTTTATTTCGCTCGAAAATTCCAGGGACAGAAACAAGGATTTTTTGTGCATTTATTTAATTTTTTGTATTTGACTTCAATTTTCAGTTCTCTTTGGAATTGCTGTTATTTTAGAGAACGTATTTTCTCTTTGAAGAATCAGTTTTATTAAAAAAAGGAAAAGAATGGAGAAATTGTTTATGTTCTGATATTTTTCTCGAAATTTCAGATTTTAACTCCTACCAAGGATGAAATAAAGAAGCTAGGAAATTTTCAGAACTTTTCTCCAGAACTACCTACAAAATCTTTTCCGGATGAAAGACTTGTACAACTACACAACTGGTTTGCGGAGTGCGGCCGCTTACTCACTAGACTCAATCTTAAAATTGTTAAATGCTGTCGGCCACTCATTAACTGCTCATACATCAATGCATTTATGTTAGTTACTTTGTCTATTTCGAATATTAATCTAACTTACCGTTTTGATTTTGTTGTTTTTTAGGCTCAACGCAACAAAATTACTCATAAACTTTGTACCCTCTAGAGGTTGAATTGAGGAAATTTGATTATCGTCCGCATAAAGAAACATCAAATATTGATATGAGGGATCACTTAACTCTTTTAAAGATGTTATCTGAAAACAAAAGTTAGTGAAATGTTATGAAAAATTCGCACACTTTCTCTATTATTTCTTACATTGTTATTAGTAATATTTAATGATATGGTATATGGTGGTAAAGGTGTAGGAAGAGAAAGTAGCTTAACTCCTGAACAATTAACTGCTACTGAGAATGTTGGTGGTTTTCCCATCACAAATTCTAGTCTATAAGGTTGGCAACTACAATTTTTAATACAATTTTCCTCAAGCTGAAATATAATGAACTAGTAAACTCTGTAGTCAATAAAGTTATTTTAATATACCTCAAGTAATCCTATTACTTGTGAAAGTGGTAGTCTTTCAGTCGAGTTAAACCACTGAAACGTTTTCGATGACAAGCAAAAGGTTGCATTGTCATTATTAAAATTGATTTCTGTTCTTTTTAATGTATCCATTAAACTGGAACAAAGCATCGATGGATTTTCTGCAATGTGAAAAAATCAAGTTTGTTCTTATCAGTAACAGCTACCAAATTTTAATTCATTACAATTTTGAAACAAATTTACAAATTTTATGTTTTCGTGTACTATAATCATTTACAGAAGTATTTAATACAATGGT
The DNA here is from genome assembly GCA_029963845.1 of Rhamnusium bicolor. Taxonomy (NCBI): domain Eukaryota; kingdom Metazoa; phylum Arthropoda; class Insecta; order Coleoptera; family Cerambycidae; genus Rhamnusium; species Rhamnusium bicolor. Next base: position 47,478 of record JANEYF010004431.1, read on the forward strand.
GACTTTTACTATATTTTTAAACTTCATTACAAAATATATAAATTTGTCATTATGCTTTTTGTGAGTGTGACGTTACGATTTTTCAGGTTCTTTCCTCTCACATTGTAAATAAAAAAATCAGAACTGTAAAATCCTCTCTTACGTAATATTTTAACAATTCTACATTATTAATATTAATCAACTGTTCAATCAATTTAGCTATATATGTTTAAATATGTGGTCTATTTAGAGTATTTTCATTAATATTTACCTGATATGTCAAGCGTAACAGTTCCCTCTTTTTTAAACCTTGGTACATCTGATAAATTATTATGTGATAAATCCAAGAAACTCAAGTTGAAAAGATTAACCAAAGACCTTTGTTCGAATTTACGGATTCCGTTTGAGGATATATTTAGGCAAGACACAATTGTATGCTTTGCAAATTCTCCTACAACACTGTTAATCTGTCCATCAGTTATTGTCATAAATCTCAGTCTTCTCCATACAGGTTGGGTTAGGTTTAATACATCCAGTGTTGCATTGCGAATATGCAATGCTTCCACTTGACCATCTGCACTTATATCTGAAAAAAGATATGCGTTTAAAAATAAATGTATATAAACATAAATCCATCGATTTTTCTTATGACATCTTTTACAAGGAAATGTACTAGATAATGATTTAACAATCCCAGAATTAGGATATGGGAATATTTATATTTCATCAATAAAGGTTTAAAATTTGATATACCGAACTCCAATGCTAATTTTGATATATCAATAAATTTTAAAAATTTTAAGGTATTTTCTTAATATAATTATTGTCAAATGAGGCCCACTTAAATATTTACTTTTTCTATTATACTGGAGCAAAACTGAATAATTTCTAGTGTGCCAGTTAAATTTTTCTCAAAAAGTGAATCCTTTAGAGGTAACATTCTTAAAAAAAAATTGTAGCTGAAACATTCAAGATTGAAAGTAATACTAAGCTCTTACTGGATAAGAGGAGTATGATGGAGGGGTTATGGAAGTTCAACAAGGTTCAATACTAGATCCAATGTTATTTTAGCTATTTACAACTTTTGCTATATACAAACAAGCTTAACTTTTCGAGCATTTTTTTATGTAGCCTATGCTGGTGATGACAAACGATTGATTTTGTCAAATAAATCTAATATAATGTTAAAAAATAATCTATTAGCAAAACCTTTGTTGCTTAGAAATTTAAAAGCTACTCAAGTAATCAGGCAAAGTAGATTCTGATATGGTATATGTTTTTGGGACAATTTGCCTCCATCACCAATACGTTTTTTTTTATACAAAATGCATACCCAAGATATATTTCTGAAAATCCAAGAAACTGCACATGCAGGACGATAAAAACTATCATTAAGTTGATACGTGCCAAAAAAAAAAAGATTTTCATCTACCTTTTTATAAGTAATAGGTCTCAGCAAATGCACCAACTTGTCTATATAGGCCTTAATGAATGTCTACAATCACAATTCCTTACCTGATGAATTAAAACGAATAAGAGAATTGAATTTTCTTAAGAAAAGTTTTGAAAATGTTTTTATTCTTTGAAAGAATATTAATTAATCTAATTAATTCTTAAATAATCTGTAGATTACTATACATAATATAAAAATTTCTTAAAGGAAAATAAACTATAATTATTGGCATTAATACTAAACCATTTAAAAAACAGTGTTTACCAATTTGGAAAAAACAATTAAAAAAAAAAATAATGAAACCTGGAATTTTTACTTTCAAAAGGCTTGAACTTGACTTTGTTTAATGCTTCTAAAATAAACTAACATTCCTTGAAATACATTTACAATTATTTTTACAGAGTACCTACCCTGAGACAAAAAATGTTTGTAAAAAATCCAATAAAAAAAAATCTACGCCTATGGGTATTTTAGAAAAAAACTAAGGTATTTGTGCATTTACGAATTTTCTTACAAAAAAAGTGTGTAACTTTTTAACATTAACTATCGTTCTTGAGAAAAATTGAGTTCAAAGTTCACTTTACAGAAACCATTTCCACTCAATTTCCGCGATGGCTACAAAATTTACAAGAATTATCTAAGAAAATTATGTTTTTTGAAATGTCTATATGCATAGAATTATTTTTTGAAAAAAATGGATCATGTTCTCCCAATCTACATCAACACAAATAACATTTTAAAAAATGTTTGACCTAGAGTTAAGTTAAAAGAAGAAAATTCATCAAACTGTTTCAAAGGGAAATGAAGGAAACATTTTCTAAAAAAAATTTCAGCACCTCAGAAACTAGGATCTTCATAAAATGGACAATATTTATGTGACAATAATCTATTGATTTTCACAAGTTTCTATATATAAATGTTGTATACAGGGTGACCCTAAATTTTTCAAACAATGTATTTCTTTTGTATAAACCAATTTATACGAAAAAAAAACTGTTAAAAAATTTCTACTCAAACATTGTTTTTATTCCATAGATGATTTACATGCCAACTCCATTTCAGACAGAAACTATTTTATAAACATGAATCATATACTGTACATAAAAACAGATGCTTAACATTGATCTGGAGCAGAGTTACTTGGTTTCTAACTACTTTTTTTAATTTTAAATCATTTTTTATATAATTTTTCCCCTGTGTTTTTATCTTCTTTAGTTCTAGTGTTTTATTATAAATTTTATTGTTTCTGTTTTGTCCAATATTTATATATTTGTATTTATTTATACTTTACACTAATTATACACTGCTCAACTTTTAATTTATACTATCATAGGATAGTATTTGTTTCTTGACTTGCTACAAATGTACATATCTGTAAATAATGTGGTCAAATAAACTCTCTATCTATCTATCTATCTATATCTCGGAGTCAACGATAAAAGAAAAAAAGAAAATATAATAACGCTAAAATTTTTTTTTTGCTAATTATTATTTTCTAACTTTTACAAAAACTTATCACAGATAAGTATAACATATATCTTATTAAACGATTAATTATTTGAAGTTATATAATGGAAATTCCCTGTAGGATTCGAATAATTTAAAACAAATTAGGTATCCTTTTCTTGGTAAAAATTCTATTGAAATATGGAATTCTACCCTATGGGGAATTTCCATTATATAATATCAATTATTCTGTTCTCTAAAGCCATTAATATTTATTACATTAGAGTTTACCAAGATTCACAGTTACATTCGGGGCTTTCAAAGGGCCATAATGAAAACGCAAAGATGCAAAAACACGTGTCTGTGGATATTTAGTCTTGAAGTGATGGTTCAACTGGTGAGTACTTTTGTTTTATTTATTTTTGGTTTTACTAAACAAAGTAGTTGAAATTAAAAATAACATATTGAGTTAGTCGTACTGAACATAATGTGCATATTATCTTTTTTTATAATCCAAGTTTCAGGTTTGGCAAATAGTCGGGAACATAATTGTTTAAAAAGTTATACTTATCTGTGATACATTCTTGTAAAAGTTAGACAATAATAATTAGCAAAATTTTTAGCATTATTATATTTTCATTTCATTCCATATTTTAATAGAATTTTTACCAAGGAAAGGATAGGTACCTAATTTGTTTACAAAAAAAGACCTTAACTTGCCAAAAAAAATTAATATATTTTTATAGAAAAAGACCTTCAATTTTTAGGAAAGACAAACTGTAAAAATCAGAAAGTATGTTTTTACGTTAGAATTTATTAGATACCATGAAAAACATGTTACAACCCTTTGTATTTGTATTTATTTTTTATAAAATAACATAATCATTTTTTCTAATAGAATATTCCTATAAATACAAATAAGATTTATTTATATTATTTCAAAAATAAAACCATTTAATTTAATTTATCAACGGCATTCTTTTTTGCCGCAAATTTTCCAACTTACTTCCACATCCTAATCCTTCAGTAAGTGTAAATTTGTTCACATCACAGCAAACTGCTGCTCGTTTACAGTTGGGTAACTGACGACACCTACACATACTCTCAGGACTAGGACACGCATCTGCAGGCTGGTGGAAGCATCTGTGATAACAGCTGCTATCATCCTCAGGAAGCAGACACCACGTAGGATAACCAATAACAAGCAAATAGGCTATAAGATGTGCATACAACATCTGCAATAAATATTTTAATTTATTGAAGTAAATATACAAGGTGTTTGATCATATTCTGGGAAACTTCGGGAATCAGTAAAACAGAGAACAGGCAAAAATGCAAAAAATATTGAAAACAACAAACCGAAAAATGCATAGTTAATGAAGTAGTTGAGGTCTTCCTTGAAGTTAAGTGATAAAAATAGAATTATTTAATAATTCTCAATGAGAAGAGATTTTTATTTCAAGTTTTGCATGAAATTATAGGCCATTCTATTTCAAAATACAGAAAAAAAAACAGAAAAAGAATCTAGTTAATTATAAATAAAATATATATTTTAGTAAGTATTCATAAAAAGTTAACGTAATTACAAAATATATAAAATTATTTTTGATTAATAATTAACTAAAGTTCAACTAGATTCTTTAATTAACGTTCAACTAAAGTTGTGTAAGTGTGATTTAGGGTATTAGGCAGGGGTTTCAAGGGACGTTTATTAGGAAGTTTTTTTGGACCAATCTTCAGAGCAACATTTTTTTTGATTTGGAGAGTAGTGAGCTGCTGATTTCTATCGCCATACTTTTCGAACACTCTCTATATGGTATGGAGACCGTATAACATTGTAAATAGGAAAATCAAATTTGTACAATAAAGACAGAACCGTTCAGAAGACCTTTAAGTTGAAAATAGAAAAAAAAGTTGTATTTCTTAAGTCTTTGTAGATATATTCTTTGACTTTGGTACAATAAAATAGTAGTAAAGTTCAATATTTTAAATAATTATGACCGTTTCTCTTATTAGAAATGGTGGTGACTCTTTTAACCCAGCATTTACATATTCGTATGCCTACGGTAACTAAATTCAATCAATTTAAATGAAAATTCTCTTTTAAAGTTTGTTACTCTTACTTTTTTTCTACCTAATTTAATTTCAAGAATTCAGTTTATTAGAATTAATAGTCAAAAAGATGATCATCTGATAACTGTTAAATATTCATTATTATAGACTGGCAAATCAGATGGCTCATAGTAACCTCCCATGTAGTTAACTAAGCTCCCAATAATTATGGCAGATAATGAAATAAGTAACATTGCTTACCTTTTATATGTTAACGACTGAAGACAATGGCTCAGATTGCGCATGGGTCACACAGTTTTTATGTTTTCTGCTGAAAAAATCTGCTTTTGTAGAGTAAAGCGTGTGTAAAGTGAAAAAGATCTTTCAACATTTATCTCATGACAATAAGGAACTTTCTAATAGTTGAATACTGTCCAATATCACTGTATAATTGTTGTGAATCACATGTATTACTTCTTCTACTGCAGGATTTTTTAAATAATTTGGGCCTTGGAAATGGTTTTTAATTCACTAAGATTTAACGGTAGAATGAAATCCTTTATTCATTGATAATACTTATGGTAATATCCAACTGTTGTTAGCCATGTACCCCAATGTGTTAAAATAACTTGTGGTGGAAGTTGTATGAGAGGGCAAGTTAATTTAAAACTTGTTACCTGTTTAGAGGCTTTCACAAATATTTGTTTGTATTTGCAATTAATGCATCGACTTTGAGATAATTTCGTTGAATTTCTTCAGCTACCAATTAAAGCGTATGAACGAGGCAAGTTACGTGTATTAAATTTGGGTGTATATTTTTCCAGCAATAATTGTCCAGCTATAATCATATATCGTGCTCCATCAGTGACTTAACATCCATAACTCTGAGCTATCTACACCAATTATATCAAGTGTTTGTGTAATAAGTTCTTGTACAGTTTCTGCATTGACACTTTGGTCATCCTTTATAAGAAGTAAATATAGTGGGAGTGGGCCCACCAAAGTCTAAAACACATGCTAAAACATTAATCACATGAATTTCTTTTGGGTCTGTCATCTCATCCACTGTTATTCAAATTTTACTATTTTTTAATATACTTTTAAGTTTGTTTTTTTATTATGCTTTGTATATGGTTCAGTTTACAATCAGCTGTTCTTCTTGACGGTAATTCTCAGTCCAGCACATATTTTTTCCAAAATGCTCTAAACTGGTCTTTCTTCTGTGGAATCGCACATATCCAACATATAAATATAACGTTGTATAAAAATGTTACATACAAAAACTCGTTTGTTTTTATTTCATAAGTGTGTTGCAGATTTATATGTCTTTTCCAGTCAGAAGGCTTTGTTGATACCAGCGTTACATTGCATACTTGATAAGAGATCGATGTGTCATTATAAGTAAACTTTTAGATCTTCCCTACATACATACTACTCAAATATCGTAGCTTGGCTGTTGAGCTTGGATGCACAATGGTCTAAACTCTGCTCTTTCACTGTAAAATGGTTTGGTTCGTCTCTGTCCCACACTATCGATATTTCGTCTCTCTCCATGCGGCCAAGTACCACGCTAGGATCGTTAAATAGTATGTTTATGACCAGCATTAGATTTGCCATTCTCTAAATATTTTACCCAGAAACTTTTTCAATAAATATGAAAATGAATTATCTTACACATTGGATATATTTTCACTATTTAAAAGAAATATATAAAATAAAACATTATAACAAAAGTGCTGTGTACATTATAAATTAATTAGGTAAACATTACTTAACATAATCATAAACGTGTTCGAATTAATAAAGCAACATAATATTTTGTACCAGTCATAAAGTATTGTGGGTTGATTATTAACATTTAACTGACATGTCCAAAAAACTTAGAAGGAATGATTTTTCTTTAGATTTATATTCCATTATTATAGCATAATGTAGTTTAAAGCAATTATTTAAATGGTTCACAGTCACAAATAATGCCATATGAAAGTATTCATTATTACATCATGAATAAACATGCATGACTTGAAAGTGAATAGCTGTATTAATATATTCAGTAGAGAGAAAACAACAAAAAAGCATGTTTGCTTTTCATACTGGATTAAAACCTATTAGGTACATCATTAAGTAAAGAATTGCCAAAATTTCAACTAATCTTTATATTTCAGAAACTATAGAATATTTTGATATGGTTTTCAAGAAATGTAAGACTATTTATTGTCATTGATATTTCTTGTATTGTTGTTAATTCTTGTATTTTAGTACCCAATTGAAACTACTCCAAACATCTATGACAAAAATGCACATTTTTCAAAGTAAGTAAAACTAATAACAACACATGGACATTAAAACTAAAATGAAATGTAGTTAAGTAGGTATTGATTTTACAATTTTTCTGATAATGGAAAGAACACTAATCAAGAAGTAGTGAATGACATAAATTTATAATCTTTGTAATAAGTAAAAATACTAGTAAAAATATGCCTATACAAATTTGTAATATCATTTTAAAACAGAAGTTATTTGGTAAATGAGTGGAAGATAAGAGAAAATATAAATAAAATTTATTGCTTGTATGAAACAAAATAGTTATGTAGATACCTGCTTAACTCCCCTTTACATTACCCAGTTTTTCATTACTTTCTCTATTGATCGACGATCATTTATTAACATAACATTATATTTTTACATTTTTTTAGATACTGAAGAATTTTTTGTGGTAGCAAGTCTCAAAAAGGAAAAAGAAAAATTTTGAGAATGCTACAAATAACATTCAGATAATATCAATTTTTAATAAAAAACTTATGCCTACCTTAATAGTTCGGTTAGATACAGGTACAGTTTCATTCCAAAGAAACTAGTTTTTAGTATATAATATCAAGTTTCAAAATATAAACAAAGTGTTGCCTCTCAATGCCCTTGAAAATTTAAAATTATCATTTTCAAAATAAACATGAACATGATCTGGTTACTAAAATGTTAAGATTGACCAGACGCACACAATAAACACATAACATATGTAATCTATTTTGGACAATACATATAATAATATAATAAAAATAAAATTAGTCCAGAACAGTGATAGTACAAGTAGGCAGGAAGTACTAATTACACGCTATGTAGGTACAAAAAACTAATAATTATTTTACCTTAATGCATGATGATCTTTTTGTACGACGTCACTAAATACAGAGATATTTACTAGTTTTGCAACTAAACACTTCGAATTATTTATACATTTTTTAAACAATTATTTATAAAGCAGTTCCATGATTGATAACCCTAACCTTGTTTATCTATAGCAAATCATATGTCTGGTTAATTATACAAATATTTTTACACACATGTAGTATTGATGTTTGCATATCTTTGATAACTGTTGAGGCCCGTACTTTCGTACTTTCCAGTATTGTAACGTGAAATTTCGAACGTCCGAATACTTCCCACTTTCACATGTAATCAAAGAAACAAATTTTGTTATAATATTGCATCAGTGTTTATGAAAATATATTGGCAATATCAGTGTATGGAAGTTGACACTGGCCTGGCATATCCGAATTAACATGATGTACTCATGTTGTAGGTTGTAGCCCATAATAACTCTGATCCCAACAAGAGAAGTCATGTAAAATACAGAGAAGTAGAAAAAAATTAGAAATGGAAAAGTAATCTTGTGAAGCAATTTATTTCCAGTCAATTCTTTAACGCATAAAGGATGAAATTAATATTTTAGACTTTTTACTTTTTTTTACAAATTACTAAAGTAAAGGATAGGAGGATCACAATTCGACTTCGAATTTTTAACGGATTTACGCATTTTTGGAGTCCCATGAATCTCAATAACTAACGTACCTACTTCATTTATCAGATCTCTGTAAATTATGGAATACATAGCATTCATAGCATTTTTTTCTCGAGTCCCATTCTCATGAAAGTCCAGAGTTAATAGGTATCTTCCCCAATTAATTCACGCCTACGACACTCCTTTGCTGTGGTGCAAAACACCGATCCGTCGTAGATCTAGAGTTGAGCGGTAAATAAGATGTCTCATCTTCATCTAGTACAAAAGTTTTGAAATTATTGAGTGAAAGAACTTTATTTAGGTAGTAATAACCGGCCGTCTGCCGACGCCTAGTGGTCAACTTTCTTAGTTACAGCTTCGCAAATTTGGGAAAAATTGTCGTATAGTTATCTCACAAGGTACATGCTGAAAATTATAGAGGAATATTTGTAAAAGTACCAGAAAGTTGGAAATGTGCGACAGACATCTGTAGCTAGACGCGTTCTTCGGAGCAACGCCCTAGGGTATGGCAAAGATCAGATGCAACTTACATCATAAAGTACATGCATGATTTTAGGCTAAAATGTAAGCATTTTCAATACAGATTCAAGATAAATTTCGAAAACATCGACAGACGGCCAACTAAGAGCAGTAGACGCATTCGAATTTTCAAAATTGAAAAAATCATATATTTTTCTCATGTGATACATATTTCGATGTGTTAATACGAAAATTATGTGACAGTAACTATTTGTTTTGTTGTACTATCATTAATTTACTAAAACTGTGATTACTAAATGTCAAAGTCATAGTTTACTTGTGAAAAAATGCAATTATTTTTAAGTTATCAATTAAATTTAAAATTTCTCAAAAACTATCCATTTTAGATGTTTTAAAATTGGCAAGTTGATACCCCTGTATAAAATCCCATGTACATTAAAATAAACTTTCGCTCCTCATCAGTACCTCTTATCTTTGCACTTACCAAATGTTTTCCCTTAACTATCATTAACAAAGCCTTTTTTGATGACATTAATTATGAACTGTTTTTCAGTGAATTTTCATTTTTCGCAATAACTTGGCAACACCGCAGCTTTTGAAATAAAGATTTATATGATACTCAGTTCAGACAATAAGTGCTCCATCTTGTCAGTATAAGCTGTGGATGTAGTGGCGTATTGTGAGTTGTGAGAGTTCGTGAAAAAATTATTGGCGTTCTGTTGCCTTTAGAAAACACTGCATAATAATCTGTCTGCGAGAACAATGCAAATGCTAATTCAGAGTTTGCATTAGGTAGGTATATGAGTTTTTAAAAGATATTCGAATGTCTATGTAATTACATAATTCGCAAACAGTTTTATATTATTAAACGAAATTTGATTTATAATCGAACTAATTCTTTCAGGTACATTTAAGGTTTTTTAAATTATATGATTAATGAAAATGGATAAACAAATTAGTTTATATATGGTTATATAAAAAAATGTATACAATGTAAACAAATTCACATGACGTAAACTTGCAGTGCGACGGCACTGGAATGTCTCGTCGATATCCGGACTGTACTTATCCTATTTGCCGCTTAGGTCTAATAATACGTGTATCTACTTTTCACACATTTTGAATAAAAAATTTGGTACGTGGTAAGTAATCTTAAATCATGGATGTTTTATAAACAATATCAAAGATAAAGCTTTGTTAAAATGTAGGGCAACAATATAATTTCCCCTAAAATCACGTAGGTACTTATTTGGCGTCTTTCCCTTCAGGGCATATTTAAATTTATAATTGCAATTACGAATGTACTCACTTTTATTATGTATCATTGAATTATGCCGCCCACTTCATAGTTCGCTAAATTTCTAACGTTATTGTTATTACCACACTTTGTAAATAACACTGGGAAACAATACGTTAGTCTCAAATACAACTGAATTAAAAGTAGGGAAAAGAGCCAACTCAAACAGTATCATTCCAAGGAACTGCGACATCTGCGTCATTTAATAGGTTCATAATTTACCTAGAACAAACTTACCGTGGTAAATTATCTCTAGGTATTTATGTACCGGTATCGACCGTTTATCCAAGTTATAAACAGAAACCGAAATATACTAGAAACTTTAATTAGAGATTGAATATATCGTTGGCGATCTGGCAAATACTCCTATCCAAAAGGTTATATTTTCCCTAAAGGGGCAAGAAACATTATTACATTTGCGTTTATTTGCCAGATCGCAGACGATAT